>JAAOAT010000303.1:0-120563 GCA_013186855.1 Fusarium ramigenum
GTAAACAAGTCAACGAAAAGAACTTAATAGAAAAAGGCCTAGGAGTAGTTCGTGTGTGAGGCGCGTGATATAAGCTATTAGCTATAGGGACTATTAACTTAAAATAATACTCTTATTAAAGTTAATCTAGGCAATAGACTAACTACTTAATATAATTATTTAAAATAAGCTTGATAAGTTTATTTAATAATAATTATATCTAATATATAAAGAGAACTCTAAATACTTTCCTTAAGGGATAAAATGATCTGCCCTTGTACTCACGCTGCGTATAGCCCTTTGCTGGCGCATGTTATTGACTGCAATCGCCATTCTCCTATAGAGTCTCCATTTATAGAGTGGATTATCAAAACATTTGTCCCCATAGATCAAGCGACGTCATTCAAGGCCGTTGTCAAGGTATGAGGAAAATAAAAAAGAGGATAGTTGCTATTTATGAATTCAATCAATTAAATTTTAAAGAAAAAGTTGAGAAAATCTTTTTATAGTCCACAAGTATTAGAGCTGCAGAACTGATAGCAGACACTGAACTGTTGCATCGTCATAGCCACGAAATAAGATAAGACTCTTGAATATACCGTCGCTTCGTTGCAACGCCATTCGACCTCGCTTGCAACCTTGATTCCACCTTTTAGACAAATGCACGCTCAGTGGTCAGAAGCCTGTTTTGGCCCCCACTTGCATGCCACGCATTTGCCGAAGCTTCGAGCTCATGCAACTGCCGTGCGGAAACAGCCTAGCATCGGAGTTAAGACAACCATACGGGACAATCCACGATTCCGAGCCCGCCATTGCTACATATATTACGACGCTATTGCAACCATTTCGCTCGGCATTCATTCTCTCACAGACAATAGGCAAAATGACTGTCAAATTTTCTCCAGATACTGACATCCCCAGCCAGAAGGGCAAAGTAATCCTCATCACGGGCGGCAACTCGGGACTTGGTCTTGAGACCGCTCGGGCGCTTTTGAAGCATGAACCTTCGAGGATCTTCCTCGCGTGTCGCAGCAAAGAAAAGTTCGAGCAAGCCGTCAATGACCTGAAACAAAGCGGCTCCAACACCGAAGCGGTATCTTTTCTAGCTCTCGATCTCGCTTCCCTATCCAGTATCAAATCCGCCGCCGCAGAGTTCCAGGCTTCTTCCTCTCGCCTCGATATCCTTATAAATAATGCTGGCATCATGATGACGCCGGAGGGACTCACCAAGGAAGGCTACGAGATCCAGATAGGCACGAACCACATGGGCCATGCCTTCTTCACTCATCTCCTCCTCCCAACTCTCGAAGAGACCGCGAAGACCAATCCTGACGTGAGGATCGTATTCCTTTCTTCAGCCGCGGAGACTATGTCTCCAAAGGACCCATACCAATTCGATCAATGGAAGACCACAATGTCCAGCTTCTCCACGGTATCGCGTTATGGTATATCAAAACTCGCAAACGTCCACTACGCCACAGCTCTTGCCGAGCGATATCCCAAGATCAAAGTCACCAGTGTCCATCCGGGAATCGTGCAGACGAATCTTCAGGGTCCTATCATTGAGAGTAGTCTTATCTTGGGGACGCTTACACGGATTATGACTAGCTTCATTGCTGTTAATGCTGCCAAGGGTGCATTGAATCAGTTATGGGCGGCGACTGATCCAAAGGCTGAGAGTGGTGTTTTCTATCATCCTGTTGGTGTGAAGGGCAAGGGAAGCAAATTGAGTCAGGATAAGGAGGCGCGTGAAAAGCTTTGGGAATGGACGCAGCAGGAGATCAAGCAGCATCTCGGCTAAAGTAGTGATGTGAGGAAGGGAATGTTTGTCAGATTTTTTCACTCTTAATATTAATCGCTTGCACCAGTTACACTTCGCGCTGTTTGTAGTGTCGTAAGTCGCAGTGAATGGCTGTACAACAATGTCAAGTTTTTGATTGCTACATATGTCACTACCATACGTCAGTGAGTCACAGAGGCTTCAGGTCTATATAAAACCCGATCGACACGCCAACATGCCCGCACTCTTCCCAACTTCACTTCTAGCCATACCGCCAATTTGGAATCCTCAAAGAATTACATACTATATCTACCGTTACTCGCAACAACATGCCTGCTCCAGCAAACCCAACTCCCCCTAAACCTAAGCCTCGCCCGGGGCCCAAGCTAAAATCCCGAAGGGAACACAATTGAGATGCTAGATACATTCAGCTTTCAAAGGAGATCCGGATGTGGAGAAGGAAACGGGCATCTGGCCGGTACCACTTTGATGGGCTTCTCATGTAGCAGATTGCTAGCTTAACGCAATACAACTTAGATTGTTCTTGAAAGTTTGGATCCTGTTAGAGTGTTGTCTCGAAATTCTGACCATAGTAGATACCATTCTCTGCTTATGTAGAATCAGCTCAAGACAGAGCCAGAGTGATGTCGAGGACGTACATCCTAGCTTGCCGAGACCCCTAATCCTCCATCACTAGAACGCCCCTGTATCGCATCTCACCCTGGCGAAGCTTCTCCATCGCCTCATTAATTCCACCCTCAGTGAACGGAAACGTCTCGATGACTGGTTGTATTCCATGCAGCGCCGAGAAGCTGAGCATCTCGCGTTGGACATTCGGGGCGGCAGGTAGACTCCTCTGGATCCTGATCGCGTTCATCAGAACCTCCTCGTATGAATATCTCAGGTGGGATGAGTCCACAGTAACGGCACTTATCACACCGCCCCGTCGAACCAGCGACAGCGCCTGGGACCAGTCCGGTTGTTGTGCACCTGTCAAAAGCAGACAATCAACAGCACGAGCGGAAGCGGAAGCATCACTCAAAACCTGGAAGTCTGACGCGCCCAGATTTCGAGCGGCGTGTTCCTTGCCAGGTGAGCGCGAATAGACGGTGATATGGCATCCCATCTTGGCAGCATACTGAACAGCTAGGTGGCCTAGACCGCCCAGGCCAAGAACGCCCACTCGGTGATACCACTGGGCTTGTGCCCTGCGTAGAGCGGAATACACGGCTGCCCCGGCGCACATCAAAGGAGCTGCCTCTGCGGAAGGGATGACTTTCGGAATACGGAAGAGAAAGTGTTCATTCCAAGTTGCATAAGTCGCGAACGAGCCCTGATCGAAGTCGTCAAAGCCATAAAACTGTCTTTTTTCGCAGTAAAGCTCTTGACCTCCAAGGCAATACTTACAGCTGAGACAGCTGCCATGACAGTAACCCCAACCAACTCGATCTCCACTGCATCGAGGGACTTGTTAGCACCAAGGGTCAGGTTGCGCTCAGGGTACTTACACTTTCAGGGTTACGACGGAACTGCCGATCGAATCGACTATTCCAACACCCTCGTGGCCGAGAACCATGTCTTGGCACTTGTAGTGCTCATCGGTGCTATTAAGACCGGAATGAGTTATGCGAACAGTGACTTGATGTGCCTTTGGAGGATCAGGCCATGGGACTGTACTTTCTTGCACTCTACCACTTGCAGTTCCACGATATACAGTGATTGATGACATGACTGGTAGATACAAGAAGAGCGGTGTTTGTCTGCAAAAGAGGTGAGTTGGTCCGGTCTATTCTACGCTTGATGGCTAATTATAATGAATGGACTCTCTAAAGGCCAAGAATATCTACCAACCAGTCGAATTGCCCCCTGGCTTCGGCTTGCTACCAGAGACGGCACTTGTTTCTCGGACAATTACAGTCTCAGACCTGTCAAAGGTGGATCTTTGATCTCGATGTGACCAATCATAGTGCAGGCTTCTTTCACCGTTCCTCTATGACGTTCTTTTCGTGGAATGTTGCTTTCGAATCGACCAATCACAGAAGCTCTCGATTGCGTCTCTTGGAAAACTCGGAGACGCTGCTATTGTATTGACTAATTATTTTATAGTAAACTGGTCTATCATAATCTAGTGGCTCCATGCCCCCATGCATTCGCTACTGCGAACTCACGTACTACGTTTACGAAGAGGTTATGTTGCTTCTGAAGCAACCAATCACCAAGTAGAAATCCTTGTGTATGGTGAGTAGGGCGGATTGCAAAGCTAGTAACAAAGTGGGCTTCTCTCTCAGATGTTGCTTGCCCAGATCACTATAAGAACCACCCCTTCTTCTCGGCTAGAAGAGTAATCTGCAGCATCGATATCAATAGCAGTAGCACTCTTATCGACCAGCATCAACAATAGCAGCGCAATGCCCACTTAAGAGGAGACAAAGAACCTGGAGGTCGTCCAGGAGTATTTCACCGAGTATTGGGGCAAAGGCAACCCCGAGATCGTCGAAAAGCTCTGCGCCGATAACTTCGTCATCAACTACCCCATGCACGGCCCACGATATGGGAAAGAGAATGCAAAGAAGATGCTATCCGAGTTCAAAGAGGCAAGGCGATCCATACAAAATTCTCAACATAGTAGCTGACCTCCCTATCAACAGGCATTCCCAGATATCTCGTTTCATTCCTACCAGCACCCTCTGATTGCAAGCGGGCCGTATGTAGTAGGTCGTTGGATCGGAGGCGGAACTCATACTGGAGTTGCTTTCCATGATCTTGCCGTCGGCGCTTTGGAGAAGGCGAATACGGGGAAGAGGATGTACTTCTCGGGAACGACGATCTTCACTCTTAGGGATGGGCTTATTGTGGATGAAACTGGAGAAGAGGGAGCGCTGACGGCCCTTCAACAGCTTGGTCTGGTTCAGCAGCCGAATCCTGGGAAAGAGGTCAAGTACTTCCACGAGTAAACGGCCAGGAGGATTCCTAGAGACCTCTGTATTGAGGTTCCTTGTTATCTATCCGAGCTTCGGTTCTTATCTCGTTTTGCATATAAATCACAATAGAGTGTATGGTGTCTAAAAACCAGTCCAGTGGCCTTTCTCTTAACTAATGATTTGTAAAATACTACAGTCTAAAGATTCCCCTTATATCACTTGTATTTCTTCAAACAAAACTTTCAGTGTTCTCAGTATATCCAGGGAAGGAATACTCCACGTCTGCTTTTAGCTATCAATGCCATTCCTCTTCTACCTGACAATGCATCCTCTCACGTTGTACCATCCCTCAGAGTTCACAACCCATGCATCTCGTCATACTCTTCCTTCATCCGTGGAACAATAGCAGAAATCTTGGCCGCTGGCTCCCAGCTGTGATCCTTCTCATCGTATCCCACCCACTGAATCTTATAAGAAAACGGTTTAGCGCACCTCTTGCCATGATTCCACATACTGCCATGGTCAAGTATCGCAAACACATGGAACATATCGAATCGAGTGGCCGCATCACGACCCCCCTTCTTTGCATCCCAGTACCCATAGACCAGCTCTGGCTGATAGCGCTGCAGTGCAAATTCCGGTTCCCATGACTCTGCGCCATCACTCCACTCTACAGTGAACCATACGCAGTGGATACGTCGAACGAGAGCGTGGGATGTAATCCGAATGGCTTTCGGAGAGTAGGCGTTTCCTTTACCAATGAAGTCGAGTCTAAAATACGACAACTGTTCTTTAGTCGCCGGTTCTTCAATCAAGCTTACAATATCCTGGGAACCGGTGCTTGTTGTTGATTCTGAATCCGAGATCGCCATGATCGTAATTTCTTCATTCATACTGTTAGCTCTTGTAGTTGTGTCAGACTTACCAGTCGTTCGGTAGAAGCTCATCTTGAACTTGTCTTGTCCGTAGGTGGTTGATATGGATACGGCAAAAGAAACCAGTGGCATACAGTGATGAAAGCTGCTTGAGGGTTTGATAGAGACAACTAACAAGCAAAGGCTTTTATAATGAACGGGAATTCTATTTTTAGGAGGTTCGCTGTTCTTAGCATCTCATGTTCATTATATGTCCAGATTTGTTTAACTCTTCTCCTTTGTTGTATGCCATAACTTTAAATAGCGCGTTCATAAGCTTTGTGAACAGCGCTAGAGAGTGAGTTCATTGAATGAAGCTGAATGATGACTGGACAGACAATTGAGTGTCGTCTTGAGCATCTCAATGTGTTCTTGACAGATGATAATTCAGTGTCAGGGCTGAATACATGTTGTTGCCATTTTCTCAGCCACCTCGTTCACGCGCTCTGCATGGCAATAGACTTGCCATTCCATCCAAAGAATGCACCCAGGCAGAGTTCCTTCATTCCGTTTTAGCATCATTACGGGAATCAATCTTGATCATCTGATGAAGAGAAGTCCCCGTATGTTGATCGCTCTCGGTCGTGTCATGGTCGCTTCTCTTCACGTCATGTCTTCACGCTTCATAGTCCAGTCTGTCGCGACTGGACTTCAGCTTATGTTTGGTGATTGTAGGATTGAATCTTAACTGTGAAGAAGCCGCTTACACTTGGTAGACACCAGAGACTCACACACTTTATGCAAATCGTGACTATCAACAAGTAATCCTCCACAGAATCTCTTACGCGCGATGCCAGGCTACATCACAGCCTCGAAGTACGGACTATATATAAAGCAAACCTGTTTCGGCTTCTCAATTATCTCCAATACCCTCCACAAATTTCTACCACGATAAAAAGCACCTCCAAAGAGAAACACTATCTTCATCCCAGGCTACAGTAACCTCGAATCCCATCACTCACGATGTGCACTGTAATATACTATGAGAAGCTATGCTACTGCGGGAAAGACATGGGAAGTTTCCATGAATGGGATCTTTGCGCAGAAGGTATTCTATTTGACGGCTGGAGACACTGCAATGTCGGTATTCACAGCGGTCGTTGCTTCGTTCCCATGGAATGTCTTCGTTGTAAAGCGAGGAGAGAAGAGATGGCCCGAAGGGTTCAAGAGGCAAGAGAACAAGGGAGGTAAGATCTTGGACCCGGTCTTTTCAGTAGCTCGCGATATGCTTATCGTCTCCTGGAATATTGCTTTCGAATGAGTACAGGGAGATAAAGCGCTCGCGCCGTATCTTCTCGGCCTTGGTTCGGGGATAATCACCAAACCTCTGCCCAACCCCGAGTAACCAGTTCCGATCGTTTTCTTGGGTTCTTTGTCGCCAAATGCTTAAGAATAGGTAGTCAATACATAAAGTTCAAGGGTTCTTATCTAGAAATGTCCATCGTTCACCTTTATGCAGTGAAAGTCAGGTAGTCAGTCATTGTCTACAGTCGGCAGTGATAGTAGTCATCTAACTCTCAGCATAAAGATAGCACCTTATGACGACGCTCCAGGTAGGGCAGTGACAAATACTCCCGAGACTGTCATTAGCCGCACTTTGCATTCCATTTATAGACAGCGGCAAGCCCTAGCGGACCTTTTCCCGCAAGCTTGTTTGGGCCCTGTACGCCAAGCTTGTCTATTTCTTTCCCCTTTGGGCCCTTTTACAAATACCACCGAAGTATGCTTTTGAAGAAATCAGTGGAAAAACTCTCTGCTGGCTTGAATGAGTTCATTTGACTCTGGCTAGCCACACTCTAATATCACCTGTGCCTGCAGAAGCCCGTCATAGTGTGACGCCACCTGGACTGCAATTCTGAAGCCGAGTAACAACGGCCGAAAGATTCTCGTGAAAGATAAAGATTTAGTTCACAGTGAAGATTGCAACCACGACGGATTATCGCTCACGTTAGTCATTGTCAGCAAGTTCGGTAACACGGCAGGATAACAAACTCCCAATGATTCGGCGAACTTGGCGTCACTGACTCGAACGTATAATCTCACCCCATCCCGCTTTGACAATAAGGCCTTGCTAAGTGGATCGCGGATCCTTAGTGGCCGCATAGCTTGGTACGGGCGACAGAAATCTCTCACTCCCAAGATAGGTGAGGATATTCTGTCTAGCTTTTGAGGATCCATAACTGCCGAGACGCCTACACCCGAATTAGCAATTCATTTTATCGCCCCGAATCAGTCACCAGTCCATGCTTGCGCTGATCCGTCGATCCTCCACAGTACCCAAAAGAAAACACCTATCATCTCAACACACAAGTTCCCAGCTCTACTGTTAGTCTCTTTGTCTCACCTCGTATGGGCTTGTTCGTACATGACTCCGGTTCCAGTCTATTGGAGACGAAGTCCCAAACTCTATGGGGTCAAGTTAGGATTTGCATCGGCAATCTCTCCACCAGGCTAAACTTGCCACGTGAGATAAGTGGCAGATCGCTCATTACATGACTGCTCAGTTCCCTCTTATTTCCTCCCCTGTCAATATCACAGCTGTGTGCTTTTTTCCAACCATGCTGCATATCAACTGGATCTGAAGCATGCATCTGCTGCTGCTGCTGGTGACGTGGGCGTGTCTCGTGAGCCGAGTGTTTGGCGATAATGTCTCGGACTTTCTGACAAAGATACCAGACTGCGCGGTATGTTTTCTCGCTTATCCTGACCGGAAAAATGCTGATTTGTCTTAGGGGAGTTGTCTTATCGAGCTTGTATCGACGTCGACTTGTGGCATTGACGTCCAGTGTCTTTGCGCCGACCCGAAACTGAAGACGCAGGTTTTGAGCTGTGTTCAGAAGAAATGCCTCCCGCGGGACGCATTAGGTGAGTGCGGCGAATTTGGTGTTAATTAAATGCTGATGATCGTAGCGACGCTGAATGTCACGTCAACTGCCTGTGGTTTTCCCATCCGAGACAGACACGCGCAATTCGATGTTCTGGCCATCACCTTGATTGCAATCACCGGGATTGTGGTTAGCCTCCGGGTTTGGCACAAGCTACACTACGAGAGGAAGTTTAGGGCGGATGATTATCTCGTCGTAGCAGTCTTTGTGAGTCTTGACCAACATTTCAAGGGTGCCTAACTGATTATCATAAGCTGCTCGATTTGGGCAACACTATTGTCTGTGTTCATGGCCGTAAGTAATCTGCGTACTCAATGGAATTAATACTGACTGTGGATAGTTTCGGAGAACGGTCTGGGGAGAGATTCATGGCTTTTCAGCCCAGATACCATCAACAGCTATCTCTGCGTACGTCTCTCGTCACAATCTCTATTTCAATCTAACAGTTACAGTATATCTACATTGGCCAAGTCCTCTACGCCTCCGATGTCTTCCTGACCAAGATTTGCGTCGCCCTCTTCTACCTCCGAATCTTCCCTGTGGCAAGCGTCCGACGACTGATATGGGGTACCATCGCTTTTTCGGTCCTGGGCATGATCATCTTTGACATCCTAGCCATTGCACAGTGTCGACCGATTAGCTTTTACTGGACGGGGTGGGATAAGTTGCATGAGGGACATTGTCTTGGGGTTCAGCCGTTGGCTTGGGTCATCGCAGCGGTCGGTATCATCCTGGACGTTTGGATGTTGGCTATTCCTATTTGGCAGTTGGTCCAGTTGCAGATGAAGTGGCAAAGGAAGCTTGCTGTAGCTATCATGTTTACGGTCGGAACTTTGTAAGTTGTCCGTTGGTACTGTTGTTTTCAACGACTAACGCAAGTAGTGTCACAATCGTCAGTATCCTGCGACTGCGGTACTTGGTTGCTTTTGGGAACTCCCAGAACCCAACCTGTAAGCTCATCAATCTTTATCTTCTCAGTCGCATCTAACATCATGTAGGGGACAGTTTCGAGACCTGTTACTGGTCCGTTATTGAGATCAACGTTGGTCTATGGTGTGTCTGTCTTCCCGATCTTCGAATGCTTATCCTCAAGGCATTCCCAAGACTTGGAAGTTCTGTCGACTCAGGCCCTAAGAATCCCCATCAAGGATCATCGGCACCCAGGCAGACGGGTAGAACTCCGAATTCCTCGCGTCATACCGAGAGTACCATCTACAAAGGAACACCGGTTCAGGCACAGCAAGAAGCTTCGTCGAGCACGGCTGAGCTGGTCGAGATGACCACCTTTATGAATGATACTAGAGTTTAGTTTAGATACAATGAAAAAGATGTTATCTATCATTTTGAGAACTGACTAGAAGTATCCTCTCAGTCTGTACGGCATGAACCGTGAGCTAGGCATGAGAACAATGCCCAATGTATTGATATGCGCACTATAATTAAGCTCGGCTTTTGCTAGGCCTTGTTCATCAACATAAAATCATGGTCCGTACAGAGGAATGGATGCGCACAGTCAATGACGCATCGCTTCATTCCAGTCAGTCATCCCGACTAGTCAGCAATTATCTCATTGCAGATCTGATCAATACTATAGCAGATTAGGTCGCGATTCATCACAGAACTCACCATATAGTTTCTGTGATGGCTTAAAATATCAAGTGGCATAGTCGCGAAGGATACAGCCTCGATTGCAAACAGACAACATAAGCAAGGCTAGCCATTTGTGCGACGATAGCAATTACTCCATCAGACCTCACCTTTTTCGTTATGCTTTGTTTCCATGTCGCTTCGTAAAGCTGGAAGAGGGTCAAGCGAACAACCCGAAAAACATTACCAAAATAATTGTACATTGTGTCTTTGTTCCAGGGTTAGTTGCCAAGACACAATCTAAGACAATGGAGGCTCTCACACTACCTGTTTACCAAAGAACTCAAGAATAAACTGGTTATGTTCTGAACAGTGCTGTTTATTAACTTCACGTAACATCTAGCTTTTTTTTCAGGCCTGTTCGGTTAATTCATATCCGTTGTGCCTTGAGGCTCATCAATTGTCCACCCAAGGTTTTGAGCCCTAAAGAAAGCCCCAGTGAGGTAAACGGAAGAACAATCAACTTAAATAAGTGCCCGGATGTAGTTATAAAATGGTTCAAAGTTCACTCTCATACAGCAGTCTATCTCCGCACCAATCCACCATCACCACCACCACAGGTAAGCCCTTTCCATGTACTAATCTCTAACTTTCTTCTAACACCGAACTTTACAATATGGATCAACTTCAATCTGCCAAGTCCGCCCTGCAACGGGCGTTGGCCGAGGTCGAAGCAGCCATTGCGGCCCTCTCGACTGGGGATAAGGAAGCGTCCCAAGAGTGCACCGAATCTCTAGCTAGCTCGGAGTCTTCTGATGAATTCAGCGACTACCAATGCCAGCATCGGCCGTCCAAGGCATCAGTCCACATTGATCAAGAAGAGGCTCCAGCTTATGGAGAGCTTGACCCAAGATTTCAACAGGACATATGGGTACGTCCCAAACCTCCAGGCGATGAGTCGTTCTCAATAGAACTCCTCTGGTGGGCAGCCGCTGCTGGTCAGTATGGCGACGGGGAAGAATTCCCAATCTTCATTCTCCGACATCGCAACGCTGCTAGGTGTCCTTCAGGTGTACGATGTGCCTCCAGTCACTGGGAGCTTATTGCGGATGATCTGCCTGCTAAGGAAAAGGGATGCATCGAGTTGCAGCTAGTATGCTTGTCAACGAGGCATGTCGAGTTGCAGATGAGTAGCATGAATAACGGTTACTTCTATGACGATCAGGACTTGATCACTATCCCTCCATGCCGACTTCATAATGACCTCTTGCCGGATTTCAGTAGCGTAACAGCAGCGGGGTATCAAGTGGTGCTCTTTCGACTTATCGAAAGCTGGGAGGACAAGAGACTAACTGGAGTTGTTGATGGGGGTATTTGGATGGATAACCATGGTCGTCAACTTTTTGATATAAGCAGATACTGTGGGAATACTTCAGAGATGCATTCAGGTGATGGCCATACTGAGCTCTAGATACGAGGGCGCTAGGGCAGATAACTTAGGTTATAGGTACGACAATAAGATTATCAGGCAAATTGCCTTCGAAGCTCAAGTTCAATTTTAAGCATGGCGAGAATTGAAAGTAAATCAAGTAATGAACTGTAGAAAAGATGAAGCCTCCTAAAGGACAGATAGAGACAAGTTTCAAGAAGCACTATTGCCAGAACAACTCATGGCACAAATTGCAAGATTGACTAATTCATGCTCAAAGGCGAAGTCGTGATTCATTTAAAGTATATATCTACAGCTAAAACCGGATAAATTCCACCTCCATGCTCACCTTACTGAATAGCAGCGCGACAAGCAGCCAACTGAGTCTCACATTGTCCAACACCTCCCGAAAGCTGACCAGAGTTGGCAGCATCCGCGCAAGCATTATGCTGAATATCACAAGATCGACCAAGAGCAACACTCTCACCGTTGAATGTGTTTCCGTTGACAGAGAAAGGCTTCTCGGCGTTTGAGGAGATGACGGGGGGAGGTGCGCCGCCCAGTGTACCAGTGAAGGTCTGGACGTTCACACCCTGAGCATTGTTGGCGCCGCCGGTGGCCTTGGAGCTAGCGCCGGACGTGCGGCTGGGGAGGGGAGTCAGGGTTGCGCTGGCGGCGGTCTTTGACTTGGCTTTGCATCCCTTTCCAGCCCCGGCACCGGCACCAGCTGTGTTCTCAGCAGCTTTGCCAGTGTTGGTAGCAGCGGGTGCCTCGGCGGTGCCAGTGGCCTTGGCAGCGTCGGTAGCGGATGCAGCACCGGTCGCAGATGCAGCGCCTGAAGCGGCTCCGTTGACGATGGTAGCAAGATCGGCGACCTCGGTGCCAGAAGCAACAGAGAATGAGGCCAGGTCAACTAAGTCGGTGGCAAAGATACCACCTGTACCGGTGAAAGTTGGCGTGACTCCAGCCACGGCAGAAGAGATCTCATCCTCTGTCGCATCCAGAACAAGAAGACCCTGGGAGAAGATGCAGCCCAAGTCGGGTTCTTCCTCGTCACATGAGTTGCCCTTTCCGGTGGTATCGCTGGTCTAAACATTGTCAGCAGATTCACTGCACAGTCACATATATGTACTTACGTCTCCAGGTGCAAATGTTCCACTCAGCAGAGCCAAGTTGGGGTCAGCACCAATACCAGCCAGCTGCTTCGCCAGCTCAAGAGTAACAGCCTTGTTGATAGCACCGGCGCCAGTCGAAGCAGCATCCTGGTGCTGTGTAAGAGCACCAATTTCCGGGTTGACGGCAGCTTCATCGCACAGCTTGCTAGCAACACCAACACCAGCGGTGTTGCGCTCAATAGCCTGGAAGAGCAGTGCGCCAGCCATACCACGAAGATCGCCAATCTCCTTAGCATTGGTAAAAGCTTGATCAGCAGTCTCCTGCTTCAGACAAGCGAGGTTGGTGACGCTGCCTGCACCCTCCTTCGCAGCAGCATCACCTAGAAGACCAAAAACAGGGTCCTGAATCTCCTTAGGGTTGTTGAGTCTGAGCATCTCACCAGTGATGGTCAAGACAATGTCGTGGGAATGTTCCTGAGGAACCTGTCGCTTCTTGATAGATCGCGAGAGATGGCGACCAGGCGCAGGGCTGCGAAAGACAGGCGTCGCAGTGGCCAAACCGGCCGAAAGAGTGATAATCGCAGCAGAGAACTTCATCGTGATAGTGAGAGTAATAGGCAATTAAGAAAATAGCAAATATTTGTAATGAATGACTGTTCCTGCAGCCTGGTAAAGGAATGAAGAGTAGAAGAGAAGATAAAAAAGGCTCACAGAGCTTGGGAAACAAATAAACAGAGATGAGATTGGATGAACAAGCACAGACATGAGGGTATCATCGCGCACTTTATACTTTGGAATCGTTTTAATGGCATTCTGAAAAAGTCAATCTCGCCGTTTTTCCAAACAGATCCTAATACGAAAATGTTCATGCCATTCACCCCTTGGGCGCTTTCAGAAACAGGAAGCAGCTTCATCCGAGAAGCCTGACAGACGAGACGGATGAGACAGTCTAGCGGGCCGTATAACCGATGCGGTTTTTGCTGGTGGTTATATTTGTGGTGATATACTTGGTGTGCAAGCGAATGGGATGTGAAACGGGGACTGTCAAGATCTGAGACGTGAATGTCAAACGATTGAGTTTGGCAATGTATGGCAGGGATGCAGGGGTTTGAGGTGCGTTACAGATGCGTCATCGCGTCAGAACCAGTCCGATGGGTCTCGGCGAAAGTGGAAACGCTTTCATCTCTAATTGAGGCTGGAAACGCGTTTTATTTCAAGATATCGAGACCATCGCGCTTGTGGAGTTGACGTGAAGTACCCGGCAGGTTGAGGTGCCCCGCTTGCCCAACCTTGATTGGCCTAGAGAGCTTTAGATAAGATAAGAAGCCCTGCTATCGATGTTATCTTATCTTATCACAACTATCGCATGACTACGACTATCTCTACATGTGCAAAAATGGTGAATCATTCCGCTTCCTCCTCTACGTTCTTATATTCAGAAGAGGGAGTATAGTACTTTATTCAGGAAAATAAAATAAAGGTAAATAAAAAAAACTCAACTGAGATGTATATAATCTGTGATGTGATTTGTCTTTCTCATTGCTCAATTCTTAACTTTTGACTTATATCCTCCAGGGTAGTACTTAGACTTTAACGTAAACAAAACTAACAATTATATCAGTAGTCCTTTGAAGCTGATAAAACTTCACTTACAATAGCAGCATATACATACACCTCTGCTCCAAATGCCATCAAGTGAGCTAATTTAAAGACTATCAATCAGTTTTATTGCATTGCTTACTGGTATGAAATGTAATGTCTTGCAATCACGAATACCTTCGGCGATTGATAAAAGCCGGTTGCCAAATCTGCAACGAATCCCAAGCCATACTTGAGTGTTGTTAAGAAGTTGGCATAAAACTGGAACCTAGCATACGAGACTCCTCGTAAATGGATGAATCAAACTGCCCGTGACGATCTCAAGCGAGATTGACGATTGGTTCCAGTTAGAACAGGCTATGGGTCAGCAAAGTCTGGTGAGAGAAGAGAGAAGAGGAAAGGGGGATGATAGTGTTCAGAGTTCAAAGGAGCTTCTGTCTTTCAAATATAGGTCTTTATTATTTATAAGAAATGTAGGTCCTACATTTGATTCTCGGTAACCCTGCTTTACTGACTTGGACTTCTATGCAGCGCAGCGTCCTGCTCATCTTGGTGCTCGGTCTCTGTCAGATCAGATCATATTTATCCCTGCCACCCCGGCACTTCAGCATCACCCGGCAATGATCCGCAATAAATGCAACATCAATCAGCCGAGACACGTTCATGTCTAACTACCCCGCAGGCTGTCAAAAATCGCGCTTTGACACGAACCAACCAGTTCTTGCGCAACCACCTCATACACCATGAGCGACAAAGCCTCGTCCCCGAAGAAGTCACCAAAGTCTCCTTCCTCAGGAGCCAGTGAAGTTGTCCTGCATGACGCTGGGCACTGGGCTGCTTTGGCGCAGGTATGTCTGAGACGAGTCAAAAGGGGCTGGGACTGACGCGTTTTGTAGGATGAGCAGGATGACGATGCCGACTCTTCGCTGGGTGTTGATACAGAGTCGTCGACGGCTTCGATGACATCGAGTATTTTGAACTATAGAACTATCAAAGGAAGGACTTATCATTCTGAGAGAGGAAATGCAGAGTATTGGTGGGTTATGTATGTATGGCTGCTTACTGCATAAAGCTGACGCGTGACGTGCAGGGCTTCAAATGATGCTCAGCAGAATGAGGCGATGGATATTATGTAAGACTTACAGGAATGGGTCAGATAGGTACTGACGCGTTGCAGTCACCATTTTTTGGTTCTCACACTAGATGGAAAGCTTCATTTGGCACCGTTGAAGGATGATATCAAGGTAAGCTTAGGCACCTTTTGTAACACAACGTATCTGACTTTGTAAGACTGTGCTTGATGTCGGCACCGGAACAGGTATGAAACCAAGTCTTTGACATGAAACTCAAGCTCACTGGACTGGTTAATAGGGATTTGGGCGATGTAGGTGTACTGCCTGACGGGATAATATTCTTGACTGACTGTCCAGTGACTTTGCCGATGAGCATCCTCAAACTGAAGTAATCGGCACGGACATATCCCCCATTCAACCCAGCTGGGTTCCCCCAAACATCAAGTTGTAAGTTTTACAGTCCCGTACTGTCTCTGCGACAAATTCGCTGAGCCATCAGCTGACAAACGCAGTGAGATTGAAGACTGCACTCAACCATGGACCTTCTCCCCCGACTCATTCGACTTTATCTACATGCGATACCTCTACGGTTCCATCAGTGACTGGTCCGCCATATTCCAAGAGGCTTTTAGATCGTGTAAGCCAGGTGGTTGGGTCGAGAGTTTCGAAGCGTCAGCTATGCTTGAGAGTGATGACGATACCGTCAAGGAGGGTAGTGCGATGAGTGAATGGGGCAAGTTTTTTATTGAAGGTGGAAAAAGACTTAATCGAACGTTTACCATCCTTGATGATGATTTGCAGAAGAAGGGAATGGAAGACGCAGGGTTTACAGATATTCAGACTCGGGATTTCAAGGCAAGTAATTCCCCAAGGTTCAGTTCAGTACACGATGGGACTATGACTAACTGGATCTATAGCTTCCCATCGGTAGCTGGCCCAAAGATCCCAAGATGAAAGAAATCGGAAACTTTGCATTTGCTGCCATGGATCAGGATCTGGAGGGCTTTGTCTTGTACATGGCGAGCGTCGTGTTGGGATGGTCGCAGGATGAAGTCACGGTTTATTGCTCACAGCTTCGAAGGGAGTTGAGGTCGGGCAAGTATCATCCTTACTGTAGGCTGAGGCTCGTGTATGGGAGGAAGCCGGAGTAAGCACACTTGTGCGTGTACTGCATCTTGGGCTGGGAGCGATTGTTGTTAGCTATGAAGTGGGATTTTTGATATCTCAACTCTGAATACGGTAAAGAGATACGGCGTTGATTGATTGTAACTCGTGGTCTAAGTCATGTATTATTTATCGCACCAGTGGTCAATACCATTTCGCCTTCACAGCTTCATCTCAGTCACCGACTTATCATGGTCAATTAATGGATCTCAACGTGATCTCATTCGATCAAAACAAGTTACGACGAGAACAAAAATCAGTATGGGAATGCGACCTCACCAACATTAAGCGCGTCTCAATACTGAACTGACTTTACAGGAGTGTCATTTTGAGTTGATAAGTTAGTCCCCACAGCTGATGGCTTACATCACGCAATAAGCCTAATCCACGCCTTGCTAGCGGAAATGCTTAATAGCATGCTACTTTTATCTTTTCTTCTAAGCTTTATTCACGCAAACCTTATCAAAATCTCAGCAAAACAGGTCAAGGTAATGCATTTAATATAGCACCTAAAATATCCTGACTTTAACTTCAATCGCTTATTTGCGCAAGATATTTATTATAGACTTTATGTACGACTATATATGGCTGGTTCACGGCACCATCGACCTTCCCCCTCGCCCTTCCAAACAGCTTTCCTACACTTCACGGCTCATCGTTCAGTGACAGCCATCCCTTTCACCGAACCTAAAGTCTCGCAGCTTACATCATATACACGCCAACCCACCTGAACGATGACCATGACTTTCAGCAATATGGTCTCTGCCTACATACATGGCGTACCCAGGATTCTCCCCGACATAGCAACCGAAGACATTCCCGCCATCATTGGACTGGGGATATCTGCAATTCTCGTCGGTTTTATCGTCTCAGTCATAATATTGAACAACGTATCACGTCGTTGCTGTGGAAATTACTTACCCTCCTTGGGCGTCGAGATACTTGATAAAATTTCTTTTTGGGCAATAGTTAAATCCACAGAGCACACTTGGACCAGGTTTCTTATGCCTGCGAAAACACAAATAAGGGAAGAGCTTCGAACACTGTGCACACTACAACAGAGCATCAAATTACAAATACGCCAAGACGTCTCTCTCCATGCGGACCAAGCTGCGGAAATCGCTGATTGGGCTGTCGTGCCGCAACCAATAATTCGAGACAGAATCAATCGCCGCAAGGAGATTCTGATGCTGCAGAAGGGAGCCACTGTAGTGAAGGTCCGAAGAGAGATTTATTCTCGAGCCTTGGCATATATTGATACGGTCGAGGAGAGAAAAAGAGATCAGATGGTCTCGTTGGGGGACGTGTTTCTCGCTTCCTGGATCTATGTCTACTGTATATTCCTCTGGTTTTTTGAGCTGGCGTTCGCTTCAATCTGGGGCGTGATGACCTTGTTTGAATTGGCTCTTGTTTATATGACTGAGCCTTGAGGTTTAGAGATTCATTAGTCATGAAGAATTTCTGTTCTGAAGTTCTGTGCGGTGAGACTTGGGGGTATACTCAAATGACCGTGACCCTCTCAGTGGATTTGAGAGAGACCATACAAAATCACCGTACGGATTAAGATTGAATATTCGCCTTTGTAAAGGACATGACTTTGCATAAGTTTAGCAGTATGCCGCCGCACGCGGGAGTCTGTTTGTGGACGATTAGGTAGAAAATAATCAAGTTTCACTGGTAACTAAATCTCTGATTCTAGTGATAAGTGGAGTGCATTTCATACTTTATTATTGAGTTTCGTTTGTCAAACCATATGAACTCTACAGCAATAGAGACAATGGCTTATTTAATCAAGGTTTGTGTATACGGCTCTTTTTACTGTATATTTCTTGTCTCTTTATCCACTGCAACTTATTCTCTTCCTTTCGCCCCCTCATTCCCTGCCATCTTTCACGTAACCTATCTCTCTCATTCACGGCTCACGCCCAGTATTAAGATGTTTTCGCCATACGACAAGCTCTGGCCTCCCCCTTCGCTGAACGATGATTATTCACCCACTGCCCACCTGCATGAGACACCGATAATGCAGCGCAGTACCTTCTGTGCATGTGTTGATGCCGTTTGGCATTTCTTCCTGTTCCGTATACTGGTCCCCATAAGGAGCCACCGCGTAAACCTCCTACCTGCTTTGGGTCTCGAGATACTCGGCTGCGTTCTTGAGGCTTTACTCAACGCCAACTCACTCAACAGCTGGCGCAGAATCTTTACCCTCATCGAAGGAGATCTAAACTTCGAGCTAAAAAGACTCTCCGCAGAAGAAAAGACGCTCAACGACCAGGTACATGCCCAACTACCTTTCCACCGAAAGGAGTCTCAGGAAACTGGTTGGGCTGTTTTACCAACGGTGATGCTGCATGACAGAAACAATCGTCGCAAGTCACTCATGACAATTCAGAAGCAGGCGACGCGAATTAACACGCGAAAAACGCTCTACCATCGAGCTTTATGGTACAGTGAGATGCTTGAGGAGAGAAAAAGGGGACAAACGATAACGTCTTGGGATACATTTACCGCTATTGGAATGTTCGCCTATTTCATCCTCCTCTGGGTGATTCACGTGGTATTTGCTCTAGTCTGGGCTCTCTTGGCTGCTTTTGAGTCTTCAGTGGTTGATCCACCTCCAGGACGTTTGATTCAATAGTCAGGATCGTATGATGCAATGGGATACGGGGTCTTGTTCAATAGGTCTTGTTGGCCTGAATCTAAGACGACGAGCATGACCTTCTGGAAGGATTTAAATACCAGGCCAGCTTGACATCAACATAGGAGTCGAAGACCCTGCACCTTCTTCTCTATAAAGTATTCGAGTTTGTGGAACAATTTCGCGTTTTGGGTGTGTTTGGTAAACATTTGCTAGGAAATATATCTCGTCAGGTTCTGGACTTATTATCGCTGGTTACTCTTAAAGACTCATATTCATTCCAAGCATGGTATCAATCATTTTATCTTAAGTCTGTATATTCATGTATTCATTCTAATCCTCATTCTCATCTTTATTCTCATCCTTATTCTCATCCTCATAGATCATTCCATAAGTCAATACTACATCTCTCGTTTGACGTTACTCATAAACATGTACAGGATCCTGCCTTTTTGGGCTGTCCACCATCCGGCGCAATCGCAACAGGAAAACATTCCCCGCAAGTGGAACCGAAAATCCTTACTGCAAGTCGTATGCAAAAGCTCACTTGAGCAGGTGGATGATGTTGGGGATCACCTCAGGGTCACCCCGATCAATAGCACGACCCTGCCGATCCATCCACACAGAATCCTCAGAACCACAAACCTTCCAAGCCAAAACTCGACCAGCGAGTCTTTTCTCTGGGCCAGAAAAGTCCGGATCGACCGTCTGCATAAGAAGTGAAACTGGCTGCAAATCAGCACCTTGGTCAAAGACATCCTCACCTTGCTCGATCTGCTTCACAAAGTCGCGATCGGGCGTGAACAGCACCACGATATCGCCCGCTTCAACACCTTGTGGATCATAATTGACATCGCACCGCCAGCCGAGGCGCCAGGAGAAATCTGCTCCATCTTGGACGAGCGTGCGCGAGCGCCTGAGGAGACATGACTGGCTATTCCACCCGTCGTCAATGACGCCTTCTCTCATCATATCATAGATATACATGGCTTCTCTAGCGATGTCCGTGCTTATTGTTAGATAAGGGTGCGGGTTCAATGTTTCACTTCCGTCCTCAACGATTTCCCGCTGCGGCGTGTCAATGAGAACACCAGATGTCATGGGCTCAAGAATCGCAGATCGTCCGATAGTTGCAGTCGATGCCTCGGAAGCTGCTTCGCTCGCTGTATAGAAGGAATCATTTGAAGTTTCACAATCGTCACTAGAATTTGAGGGCCAATAGTACGATTCATGTCCGATCTGGTCACAGGACTCAACCTCATCAGCCCACCCCAATATCCTGTGAATGAAAGTTTGCATTTTTTCCGGAGATGATGAGATGAGCTTAGAGACAGTCCTGTAAATTCTGATGTTACTGACACTGATGCCGCGAGGTGGTCGCCATTATTATGGGGTACACTCCTTGTACTTATAATCGTTGCTACATGCAGTTGAACTATGCCCGCTCGAATCAAATGCTCCGTGAGCTTCCTTAAACTGGCTAGCGTGGCGCTGCCAGCTTGGTGTTGATATCTTGCTGTCGCTGTGAACGAAGTCAAGTCCAGGAAGATCATGGCGATGCATAGTGAGACCAGCAGGCGAACAGTGCCTAAAGGCATGAAACAGATGCACAGAAATATACCAGAACATCTAGTCTGAACCATTGTTCGGGCAATGCACTATGAGGGCAGACTAACCCTGAACGGTGAACATTGATTGACGGATGCTGGCATGGACCGGGACCCTTTTGGCGAAACTGGTTGTCAGCCTTGCGATTCACAAGGCTAATAGTTCTCAGTAACAAATCCCACGCATAGTTTATTAACATTTGGCCCTCATATGAGTCATATAACATTCTTGGACCATCCCTGTCCTTACAAACATCTTAAACCTCTGAAGTATCCAAGCTCCTGCCATCAGCCACCAAAACCGTACCATATCCCCAGACTCTGACGCTATTGCCACAGAGTAATCAAATTCTGTGCTTGACAGTTCAGCATCCATAACAACCAAATGAAACCGAGCGCCCGGCGAACGACCAAGCTGGCCAAGAAATAACATAAATCCAACGATGAACGAAGCACTCGTCAACGAGGCGTCGCATTATCCAGGGAGATATTCGCAGAAACAGTAGGGGATGGGATGGGATAGAGACCAAGCCCAAGTCCATAAGAAAGAGAGGTACGCAGTCTGGTAACGCTTTTGTACCCATCTGTCACTCAGCTTTGTCCGAGGAAAGCCAGACATCAATGGCAATTAGTCTGACAGGATTATTAGAGCAACACAAATCTTGCTTGAAGTCAATGGGGACTCACCAATGCAAGCAGTCCCGCAATATCCACAGCAGCGACCTGGAATGACCCAGACTTCCTTTCCTTCAGCGGCGCAAGTTGGGCACCGAACGCCAGGCACCTTGCTGTCGACAAGAACTGTTGAATGCATCTTGAGATGAGATAGATAGATTATGAAGCAAGTTGCGTAGTGTAGTGAAGATGAAGATACGATAAATCAGGATCAAGGCACAGCTTTATCATCCTGCTGCTGTGGCCCTTCTTTATGTTTCACGTCCCAATACCCAGAGTAATACCCGAAACAGCGCTCCGTCCGGTTCCTCCCTTCTAATGGCTTGAGACATATCGATCACATGTCGTCCGGGTGTCTCAGATTCCAGATCGGTATTTGCAGCTACGGAGGGGCCGTCTTACAAAAAGCAACATCTTCAGCTCAGCTCTAGTCTATCCCTTACATCAACCAGGCTGGAGTGGGATGGACGGCATACCTCAAGTTTCCTTGCATTGGCAACTGCCTTTCGGCGGCCCGGTTGATTCCGTCATCCATTCCCGGTCTGTTAATCTCCGATGCCTAGCCTCATCACGGTGAGATCTTGTGTAACCTTGACAGGTGGGGGTAATCTGACATATGACGCGCGGTCAAGTTTGTAGGGGGTGCATTACATCAATCAAAACGTGGATATCAGGAAAATAAACGTAATTCTCCGTGATATCTGGCTCCTGTTATCAAGTGCACATCAAAATCGAATTTCTTGTTCTGTGCTACAGGCCTGCATGGGGGCACCTGACGCAGAGTATGTTTATGTCTCTCATCCCTCATCTCGTGCGACGCGACATATTTGACGGATCATATTTATGGCCGTATTTATGCCTGGTGATCATGTTTGCTTTTGCTCTTGGTGCATTTATCAAATATGGCTTTCTCTCACCGGCGACTTGCTCGCCCTCCGGTCTGCTTGGCATATAAGCCACGACTGAATGTTCCAAGACACCCCTTTGCAGCTTTACCGACCGCTTGAACACTCGCCCGCCATTGGTTTTCATATCTTACCGGGACACAGCAAAGGCTGACACCGGGCCGGCTGCGGACAAAAGTGTCCGCTGGAAAAGATCATTACGAGGCTGGAACTTGTAGACTACGGACAACCGGTCTAGTCTAGTTACACGAGACGCCACCTACCCAAGCCCTCCCTGGATTCAATTGCCGTGATGAAGGCCCCAAGGTTTGCAGCTCTTGAGGAAGAAAACGCTTTTGTATGATGTTTAGTGTCGACATCCATTCGTGAGTTGGAAAATTAAGCTGAGAGAGCAAAAGGCTGACAGCAGATTATCTTTGGTATACAAGATGAGTTCAATCTTGAGATAGTAAAATGTGAGAGAAGTAAAAGAAGCACAGTTCGGACACCATAATCTACGCATCCTTGTTCAGCAATGCGAAAGGCAAACTCAGCGCTGTCTAACATGTCCTTATAATCAAGATACTATAGCCCAGCACCCAATAGGCCGCACTTTTCTTTTGCCTTGTTGATGAGATTAGGCAATGTAAGCATGAAAAATGCTGTCGTTGATACTCGGGTTGACGTGGAAGTTCTTTGATGTTCTCAGGTGTCAGCTTAAAGAACTGGCCACTTAACCCGAACACAACAAATTAGAACAGTGAACATATTTTACACGTTCCAGTTGGAACAATGATGATCTCAAACAAATCGGTCTTGAACGTTATTCGGATCCCGACGTATTAAAGGGCGCCGTAGCAGTATATTCCCCCCGAAACTGCCCAACAATCAGCGTATCCCGCTACAGCTTTATCTTCCCCTACACTACTGCACTCTCAAAATCATAAACCATTAACATCAGTTAGTATGCCTAACCAGGAATTATCTTATTTCGACATTGTGCCTCAGTGGCAAACATCAGTTCATTCCCAACGAGGAACAGGCGTCAGGGGATCTCCGAATAGCACAAGTACCATCGAGGCCATGGACGAGTCTGATTCTGACAGCGACGACGGAAATGGTTCATCTGGCACTGAGAGAAAGGTTACGGTCCCCGCGAAGCAACGACAAGCATTTGAGGACACGAGTATTACCCGGGAAGAGATGAACGAGCTCGAGAGCCGGCTTAACAGAACCACTGTTCTTTGTACCTCACTGTTCTGTATCAACATTGCGATCTCTGGAGTCATGCTTCTCAATTTCATGAGGAAGCAGTGATCAGGTATATCTATATTAGTGAAAGCTGAACTAGACAGGTGCTGATGACGTCGCGCGCGCATTCCACATCAGGGTCATGTACCAGAGACAAATGGACTGAACATCTTTGCAAACACAAGTGTCAACCGTATGGATGGTATGTTAGGTATTTATAAAAGCTTAAGTTAGTAGACATATAGAGGTATTGTATCAATTGATAAAAGAATAAATCATCTGCAGTCGCCTCGAAGTGAGATAAAACGTACGGCGCCGAATCTGTTAGTGAAATGAGGCGGAACACTCGATAAGAATATAGTGTAGCTTAGCTGAGCTTTTATTATCTAATTACTAAAATCGGCTTCTTGGTCTAGAGGTATGATTCTCGCTTTGGGTGCGAGAGGTCCCGGGTTCAATCCCCGGAGGAGCCCGTTTTTCTTTTGCTTTTTCTCCCACTAGACCCCAGTAATTGATCAAGTTATTTTTTTTAAAGAGAGGGTTTGGGAGTATGCCTTGTTTCTATTGACGTTCCCAAGGTCATTTGCTAATTCACGTAAGTCTTGCGCTGTACTAGCAGTTGGCCGTAAGACATGCGCTCGGAAACGACTGTATTCTTTGGCTATGAAACCAACACAAACGCCGTAATGACTGTAAAAATGTCCAACGCTAATGAGATCTAACTTGGGTATCTGTGAACTTATGCAACCTCTATTATCCCTTCTCGCCTCTAATACTTGCGCCAAAGCCGAACTTCAAAACAACACCACTCACTCTCCAATCGCCATCTGCATCATTTGAATGATTTGGGCTTGTCAACCCAGCTTGCATAGGGTACCGACCGTCGCATCTTACGCAGAGCCTTGGAGCCCCGGGTTGCTCCTGGGATCCGACGTGTGGCCTTTCGTACAGGCGCTGAGGTTTGAGTACCCTGCGGTTCAGGCGAAGAGAAGAAAAGTGAAGGGGAAGGAGGGGTTTGGGGGCTGGGCCCTGCGGCTGAATGTGAATAGTTGCTGCTCGGCGGGGTGGTGTCAGCCGGAGCGAGTTCGTTGTCGCTGTCGGTATTGCTAGCGTGGTTGACGAGATGACCTTGTAATGCTTTCTTTACCACGATGAAGTGGTCTGCCTCTTTGAGGCGGGTAATGAGCTGGTTGTCAAGCTCATCGTTGCCCTCAAGATGCTCGGCGATACCCTCATGGATGGTCAGAGCCATCTCCAACAGGAAGTCCAAACGTTCTGCCCTTGTGGATTCTGTCATTGTCTCTGGGGTCTGACGTTGTGATATTTTATGCAAACGTGGATTGGTTGGTCAGATTGTTAGTCCAAATTGTGCCTGGCTGAACCATGCACTGCTTACACTAGGGCAATTGCCAAGACAGAACGAACTGTAGGACAGAGACCGGAAGTTTGATGATATGAGATGGGTAATGTCACTTCAGCAATGGTGAAAAGGAAGTTTGTCCCTGATTTCTAGAAGAGATGGAAACATCACGGTTTAAGTATATGGTCCTGAAGCGTCGCTTCTGTCTTCCACAGCGCCTCCAATTCATCGCAACAAAGAAGAAACGGCGTTTCTGCAGCGGATCCCAGCATGTGGACAGAATTGATGAAGAACTGCGTATTGAATGAAGCGCTAGTCGCTTGAGGACCTCTGCCTTCAGCGCCAATTTCATCTAGGCGATCAGAATGATCCTTGTCCCTGAGATGGGAAAGCTCGTGAACTTCAGGGCATGTCGGTGAGAATGAGTCACTTTCCGGTTTATTATCTTATCTCTTTGTGATATTATCCGCTAGACCTGTGCATGGGGACGTGATAGAGGAGAGGAATTGGTGAAAAGGGGTTGTGGCGGCCTGGGCGTAAGTGTTGACGTGGTGGTTCCTTTTGTAATATATGATATATTACAGGTAGTAAGGACAGCCTGGCACCTAGCTCGGATGTTGAAACTTGAGGCATCAGGTAGAGTGGAGAATGGCAGAAGTCCTGCTTCTTGGAAACCCTCCTATTGACTTTTTTTACAACTAGTTAAAAGGAAGAAACTGAAATAGTTCGAATATCTCATTTCTCTTGGGGATACAGTATAAGTTTATTATAGAGATTTCTATTTACTATATCTTATATTAAAGTGAATAAAACTCCCTAGCAGTATATCTAACTTTAACATCTACCTACTAGTTATATTAATACTACTAGAAAGAATTTATAGTTTATATAAGGGTAGTTATTAATAGCTTTATAGTACTCTGTATTGTGTTAATGCTTGCAGATGCCGGGTAAGTTGTGAACTAGATAAGACGTGCACGTGATAGATAAGAGCTGATAAGCAATAAAATTGTTAGTGCAAATGGGACAGAACAACCTTGAACCAAGCCTACGGGGAAAATTCTAAAACTGCCGCTAACAAGAGCCAAGAACAATTTACTAACCCAATCCTCTACGTTTACTACCTACAACAATGTAAACGCCCGACAGAACGTGTTGGAGCTGCAAATCATAGGAACAGATAACAAAAAGCTGAAGATTTTTAGAAACAATATAATGTGAGAAACTAGACTGATGTTGTGGGTAGCACGAACGCGAAAATCACAGCCCTGATCTTAGCTTGCTATAGACTTGGAAAGAAACATGATTAGTGATCCATATCTACTGGCTCAGAGTTCAAGTGGTCACTGATCTCACAAGCTGTTTGCCAAGCTGTGACAGGAATTCCAGACTCATGGTTAGAGTCTCTGCAATCGCTGCTAAAGACAGGGGTACTGACATGATAATCTGCAAGACATGCAACCTTGAGAACGAGATCCAGGCCTCGGTACAGGGTTTATCAAGACCCCATCATGTCATCGCTCACCATGCTCGTTGGGATAGGATGCACATAGCCAAGTATGTAGTTCCCCGGTTATCTTACGATCGTCTCCCTACATGCTTGATTATGCCCACCATAGCTTTTCTCTGTGACTGCGCCGAATACTTGTAGCAACATGATCTGATGGTGTCGACAACATTCGCCTAGCGCAAATTTGTTACCCCTGGAAGCAAGGCAGCAGCTAATCATGTCGATACATGCTGCCATTTGCCTCCCATGCGTGGAGGTGGCACGGGAATGGTAAAGGGTATTCGTCTGAATTGATCAATAGGATCGCTTATATCTCCATCATGTCCCGAGTACTGAGTAATTTCGTACTGCTTGGACCTTTTGTAATTACTCGCAAAAACAACTATATTGATTTCAAAACCCTTGAATTTATTTTCATTGTTGCAGTGAGAACTCACCCTTGCACTGTCAACTCCATATTTCAATTGTCCTTGCACTTCCAAATGGCTTCACTTGTCGACTGGGGCATTGGTACTCACGATGACTCTCGTTACGGACTCTCTTGGGGAGACATGCCAGAAGGCCTACATCCGTGGAATTGGCACTTTTCATCCAGCACTCTATACAACATGTGTGCACTGCCTAAGCCATTCATATCGCCTTCATCCTCCGGCTGCTGCGAAAATGACGCTACTACGGGAAGCATACTGGACGATGAGGGACTGTTAAATGCACCACTCGCAGGATCTCTGCTCAGCGCAGGCGGCGTCGGCGAGGTAGATTCACAACTTGATAGCAGAGCGCATCAAGAATGCCTTTACGATGAGGCAGCCTTGGACGTTGTGCAAAATCACCAAGGAAGCTTGAGCGCTACCACAGAATGTACACCAAGCTCAACTGCACCTGAGTCTGATCCTGGACTGCCGGCGAGGGTCAAGGTCAGCACTAGCACACAGCCCCGCGCGAACGCGGGTACAGAAACCGAGGGGAAGAAAAGAAACAGACAGAAGCGCAGTGTCAAAACGAATGCGAGAAGGACCAAGACTGGACTCAGCAGGGAAGAAAAAAAACGTTACACAAAGATTTTGGAGAGGAACCGAAGGGCTGCGGCGAATTGTCGTGCGCGCAAGCAAGAGCAACAAGACAAGCTGAATGCCGAGGTGGAGAAGCTACAGGACCGGCACAAAGAATTATCTGCTTCCTGCAACGAGCTGCGGGAAACAGCTTACCAACTAAAGCTCCAGCTGCTGAGGCACGGCGACTGCGGGTGCACCCTCATCCAGCGATACATCGCAAACGAAGCAGTCAATTCTGTCGAAAGTCTGATTTCGAGACATTCTCCATCCAGCAGCCCCAACAGCACCACCATCGGGAACTTTGCTGCCAGTGCGAGTGCCAGTAGCCCCATAGGAGGACTGACCGGAAATAACGGATTGGATAAACCACATGGCATGTCCCCATGAAACTGGAGACTGGTGGCTGTTTTAGTGGTAGTTTGCAAGTGACGAGTCTCTTATCATGCCATGGTCTAGGACAAGGGATGCAAGATGGAGGGATGGCGGGCGATTGCGATAGCAAACATTGATGGGATTTGTCTGTACTGTGGGCACTAATGTTGCATTTAAGTGGCACTAAAAAGCATGGAACACCTCTTTCTCCTGTCATAGGCCAATTAGCCAAACTTTGATTACAGCGACGTGCCCAATAATTGGCTTCGGAGGTTGAGACTAGTTCAACCGTCAGCAACCGCACGCTAAGCTAGTCGATAACATACAAGCGATGTTACCAACTGTCGCAGCTGACGTGATGAATATCGAACCATGCCGGCCAGATTAATTTGCTCCAAAGCCGAGATCGAGATCAGCAAGACCCTGAAGGTGATGAAACGCACAAATCGCAAACGCAAACAGCTACCTATGGTGATATCAGGTGATGTGGCTTGGCTACATCTCACCACTATTTGCTGTTATCGTCGTCAAAGACAGGCCCCGATAAGTCTTTGGCTTCGTCGGGCAACCGGATGTAACTGCTGCGGGGACGAGACCCGAGGGTCGAGACCGTCCAACACATTGAGGAGGAGTACGCAACGTCGGAAAATATTGGGGAATAACGCAAATGGACGTGCCATATCACAAGATTTCCGTATCACATACCATCGCCACCAACGCAGGGCCGTTTTATATAATTCTTTGTGTCTGATGCATTGAGCCTGTGCCTCCCTTTCAAGACATCGCCATCATTGGATGCACAGATTATTATGAGCACCGCTGCTATTATTCCAGATTTTAACGGTTTCGAATGGGGCGGAATGCCTTTCCCCGACGAGGTAAGTAGCGGTCGTTGAGCGACTGGTGGAAGACGAAATGAACCCTGGTCGCATTTAGGTAATCTCTGATCATTGCACAATCTCACCTCGGTCACAACACCTTGTCACCCCCTCATGGCAGTCAAGGCTGACAGCACACAGTCGATGTTCGATAATATTTTGAGTCAATTCGAGCAGGGTAAGACAACCGTGGCCTTGTCGGATGCAGAGAATGACCCTCTACAGACCCTGTCTTCCTCGACCCCTTGTACCAGGCACCTGGTTATCATCTTCGACCAACCTCACCCATCCCCAAAATACCCCTCACCCACCTGCCACCAAACCCCTCTTCAAGTGGGCAGCACAAAAAAGGAAACAGATCCTCGTTTATCACCAATACCTGTATTGGAGATAATGACTTCCCTGCAAAGAGCGGAGAAGGCATACAGTCCAAGCATTCAGTCGAACACGTCGACTCATCCTGGGCCGATTTGCGCCAGCCAAAAGCCCTGCCGCCAGTACTTACTGCGGGGCTTTTAGACCGACGCAACTCAACATTGAGCAACGAAGAGAGTCTTGTGGGCTTGGAAAGATCCCCCACTCAAGTAAAGATGCGCTCGGCATCACGCAGGCCAAAGAAGGTCAGCAAGAAGCCCGCACTCCCTGCGCATGTCGTACAAGCTAGGGAGTGCCATAACAACGTTGAGAAACAGTACCGCACCCGCTTGAAGCAGAAGTTCGAACGACTTTTGGCCGTGCTTCAAGCTTCAAAGACGAAGGACGAGTCCGGTGGAGAAGGAGACTCGGAAGCACCGGACTGCGGCTACAGTCGAGGAGAGGTGTTGGATTTCGCAAGGCAGCGCATCCTCGCCCTCGAGGAGGAGAACAGACATCTGTCTGATCAGGTAGAGCATATTGACAGGGGGTTTACGATTGTATAATGACACAAGAAAAATCTGCATGTTGGCAACGACAGTGTATACATAGGCAGTGCTATGAGATGTTGGACGTGGGTGTGGCAAACCACTCACTTAATATATGTTTTTGCTTTAGCTTGCGTGAGACACGTCGAGGCCCGTGCGTTCCCCTTACAGCCATCTGGCGGCGGACCAACTGCTCCGTGGCGTAAAGGTTATCCTGACTGCTGCATATCTGAGGCGCTTGACAACCGGGCTAGGATGATTCCCGGGCTCAAACTGGAGCCCATGGACAGGGCAATTCTCCTTTTGCTAACTTTGGGACTAAAAACTACTAATTTGGACTGAAGTCGGCAGATTACGATCAACCTTCCCTAGCGCATCCGGAACATAATATCCTCCTGCAACTGATTAAAAGGATATAATATTGGTTCTAGCGAGGATAGGTATCTAAACATTTTCTATCCGCCCTTCATATACATGGACCTGCTGAGGCCTTTCGAGTCTACAAGAGGTGGTGACAAAGTTGTGAATACATACAGGGCACGTGTCATGTTCCGCAAGGTACCATGTTGCGATACAATCAGAATGAAAGATATGCTGACAATCGAGTTGGCGAAGCATGTCCGTGTCACCGACCTCGCCCAAACAGATTGTACTATACCCACGGAGGATTGTCAGTGAGTGGCGCCAAATGGTGACGTGTCCAGAAACTAACCATGTCATGTTAGAGGCTGGTTCAGCCCACGCGGCGTGAGTATGGCTCATGAGATTTGACCTCATGTCTTTGCTGGTCCTCGGAGGTGCAAGAGAGTCGAGGCGCGGCAGGTCCCGACGCTGTGAGTCGCTTGATGACACTGTGGTAGGCGATGTTCCACCCGAGGATACAGAAGACCTTGGCCTCACCCATCTGTAGACTCTTTGAAACTGTTAATCTTTACCCCTCTGCAGTCGAGAAGCGGTGAGACATACTTGGGTACCCCTACCAAGAAGATGATTGTCAAAGCCATAAGCGGGAGCAGGATGGCAGCCAACCACGCCAGCATTCCATTGCTTGGTGCTCCGATATCAGGGCTACCTACATCGGTGGTGGTAGGGCTCGACATGGCTGCTGCAACATGAAGCAGAAAGACATTCCGGCGCCTTGGGGGATGGCAGGGATGCTGTGTTTGATATGACCTTTGGGCATTTGAGCTATTCAATAGAAGCGATCTAGACCGACCGATGCTGAGTGTCATGATATGATATGATATGATTGGCGTCATCAGTCAACAGTGTTTGTGGCGTCAGTATCGTACCACGAAAGCCGCACAATGTGGCCCAAGAAACAAGCGTCCTTCAACCAATCACAGACCACGGAACTTTGTCCGGGGACATTTTATCCTCTCAACTCCCTGGACTTTTTGCTCAAATAAGTGACTGCCCACCAACCTTATGACTAGCATGTGATGGGAGAGGGCAGTCTTTACAACAAAAAGAGAATCATGTGAGGATGTTTTGTTCACCCATCACAAGACGCTAGAGTGTTTGCGGTGGCACTCCAGCCGCCAGCGTGACGCATCCACGGAATCACGAATAAAAAGTAGTTGAGGCAATGCCCATCATCTGGTCACATCATGATAAGCTTTCCTTGGAGTCGAGATGCAGATCGCTCAAGTGAGTATATTTCTGCAACGTATCTACTGTTACTAAATCTGTCCTTGATATTAAGAATAACATCTTCACTCAGCAATTTCTAATAATCTGTCCAGAGATTGATCAACGATATGAATGTTCTTCATCATGCAGAACAGCTCTGAACTCCTTTACCACATCATCCTGACCGTCATCGACTTTCACCTCGAGCCGTCGGGGTCCAAACGATCTATCTACATTCTCGGCACACGCGCAACCATCGAAGCCGCCAAAGACTCGGCCTTCAGGGTCCTGCATACGCTGAGATACAAGCCTGATGACTTTGTTGAATACGCCGTCCATTCAAGTCATGTCGGAACATGGGATCACGGCAACGGGGTTCTCATCTACGCCAAAGCCCCAGCAGGCCAGGTATTCCTTGTCTCCATCCAGGCAACGCCCAATACCGAGATGCTCCAGGCCGACCGCGACGGTGCTGTTCTACTACCCCACGGGGTACCCTCGCTGCATTACGTGACGCAGACCGTCATCGACTACAACAGAGATCGGACCGGATGCGTGCAGGAGATGCAGATAGAGGGGACCTTTGCTCACCGTGCTGCGGCCAGGACAGCAGCGCGCAAACTGCTAGACCCTCTTGACTATGCAGAGTATGACACGCCGGAGAAGATGAAGGGGGAGTGGCCTTATGGAGAGGACGTACTTGTGCATGCAGTTGCGGAGAATGGAGAGAATACCACTATTGAGATCAAGACTGTTGTTGATACGCATCACAAACATGGAAAGGATATTTAAGGATCTGTTGGTGAGAAGGAATTTGTGTGGTGGATGAGTGAGGCATGCTTCTTGCCTTGATGTAATGAAGTCTGATTGTGAGATTGTATGAATATGATTGAACTGGCTATTTGGGGTTTGTGTTTCTGGATTAGCATGTTTATCATTGGCCTCTCAAATTGAACACTTCCTGCGGCTTTCTATTAATGATCTCACAAGATATTTATTAATCCTAAAATGTACTTTATTGCCTGTCGCGGTCAAGTATTTGTAGCGCCTACTACGGCTTTGGAGATACGCCATGTATACAGAAACCTTTCGGTTTGTACGATGGATTATAGGCAGAGACGCGTGTATCATAAGAGAAGGTACAATAAGTATAATTTAAAGAAAGAAGCTATTTACAAGGATCTGCTAAAGCATAAGGATTGACATGAAGCTACGTTCACCACCAGCGCATTCGTATATCGCACTGTGATGAATTTCCAGCTTCAAAGATCGTAAAAGATGAACACGGTGAAGTTGCGAGAAAACGACCATACCAGCCGGAACTAGCCTAGAAATGAAAGCCAGGAGGCACGCAGTACGGCGAGCCATTCTGCTGGTTGAACAAACAAGCCGTTTTTGGAGGACAAGCACCGGCGAACTAAAAGGGCAATTAGCTTACTCCTCCTTGTTAGCGCGCCGCTAGGAAGCGGAGAGGCCTTACCACCCAGGTGCGGTCGACGTTGCAGACCTGCCAGCCCTTGAGGTCGGCCGTGCAGGAGTAGCTTCCGGGCGTGCAGCCCTTGGGGGCAGGGGTAGCTGCTGCGAAAGCAGCCATGGTGAGGAGAGGGATAAGCTTCATGATGAGAATTGAGTTTGTGTGTAACGAGTGCTTGATATCTTATGATGGTGAGTGAATGTTGTTGAAGATGCAATTGATTTGGCTTTGGGTAAGATGTTTTTATATTTGCATGAATTGCTTCTGATATTACTGTCTGGTGATTAAGCTGCATAGCCTCCGTGACTTCTTTCCAATGTCACTGATATTACAGCTCGACGACATCCATCATGCAGGCCTTCCGTCACGAGGTGGATGTTGGAACTGAAGTGATTTCGTGATGTACAAAATTAGCAACATGCTGGTGCTGTCGCATTGAGCCAATGGAGCCGTCAGTCAGATCAGTGACCTCGGCTAAAATAGCAACCGAACATAGCCGTTGAGAGGTCTTAGAATACGATATATAACCTCCATCAGAACACGAGCAACAGGCTATGATCTGATACGACGATGCCCTCTTGTGAGCAAGTTTGTAATCATTGTCACATCAGGTCTTTCGTCGTGGCGTGACGCTTCAATGCTACTCTGACAGTCAGCAATGTCGACCATCAGTACATCATCAGAACACCACAAACTCTAATTACGCCACAATCCTTGCCTGATCCTCGGGGGTTTTATAAATCGCGGCTCACAGTCGAGGCACAGCCGAGCCAGCAATATTACCATCGATCCAAGTGAAGCGCGATGGGCTCAGCATCTCGAGTGGCCATCGTCGGCGTCGGCGAAGTCGGCGGCGCCGTCGCTTACAACCTCACGTTGAATTCTATGGCGAGCGAGCTGCTCCTCGTCGACCTCGACCTGAGCGTCAGAAACGCCCAGATCGAAGACCTCTGCGATGTCACTTACAGTACTAACAGCAGTACGCGTGTACGTCCAGCTACGTACCGTGAAGCTGCTGAGTGCGATCTCGTGGTCATAACCGCCGCATCTAAACACATGCTAGGTACGTGTGCGCTCCATCGAATGGGGAGGCTGACTCATTGTTCTTCCCAAGGCCAGACAACTGTTGACTATACGTCCCGGAACACCTCGATGATACGTCAGGTGATGGAGGCGATGAAGCCCTTTCGAGCTGACACCGTCTTGCTCATCGTGGCCAATCCAGTTGACTTGCTGACGTCTCTAGCCAAAGAAATGTCGGGACTTCCTCCATCTCAGGTCATTGGCACTGGTACAGCTCTGGATACCTACAGGCTCCGAGGAATGGTTGCCTCCCGTGCTTTGGTGAGTGGGCGCTGTGAAATTTGAACTACCGCATTTCTAATGCAACCATCGTAGGTATCTCCATCTGCTGTGGATGCGTTCGTCGTAGGTCGCCATGGAGAACACCAAGTAGTCGTCTGGTCCGCAGCAACCATTGGCACGATCCCCATTGAGGAGGTCAAAATGCTGAATGCTATAGACCGCAGTAGGATCGAACTCATCTGCAAGCATCGGTCGAATCAAATTAGTCTGGGGAAAGGGTCTGCACCGTTTGGAATAGCTTCAGTTGCAGCTAACCTGTGTTGTTCTGTGATGCTGGATAAGCATGAGATGTACACAGTCAGTCACTTTCAAGAGCAATATGGATGCTGTCTTAGCTTACCCGCCGTCATTGGGAGGAAGGGGATCCTCAATACAGTTCCACTGCCGATGAATGAAGGTGAGAAAGCGGCGGTCAAATCATCGGGGGATTTACTGAAAGCCAGTGTTGAGTCAATCCAGCGACACTGGTGATGAGCATTTTTGGCGTTTGCATTTATGGTCGTTGGGTACAATAATTCCAGTTAAATATCTTGTATTATGGTTTAAGTAGGATAACTCGGTGAAACATTCAGATGCAAATCAAGTTTCTGCGAATCCTATCGACTTTGCAGTCTTGGATATTCTTTTGTAAATATTAACTCTCACTACTGATATCACCAGGCTTGCAAAGAAGATCTTTCCCTCTGAAGGCTCACTAGCGCTCTTCTGCATTCTGTCTCACAACGTCAAACTATCGCCGATGAATAAGATACACTTTAATATCACTAACAATAGCTAAATAAATAATCACAAGGCCTTCTCACTAGCCACTACGTGTTTCATGACCTGAATAAAACTATCCGGACGGACAGAGATGGAATCAATCCCCGCATTGACCAGGAACTTGGCAAATTCAGGATGATTACTTGGTGCCTCACCACAAAGCCCAATCTTACAGCCCTCTCGGCGAGCTACCGCAATAGCTCTAGCAATCATCCACTTGACAGCCTCATCCTGTTCGTCGAACAAACTCGCCAACTCTCCCGAATCGCGATCTACACCGAGGGTGAGCTGAGCCAGATCATTGGATCCAATGGAGAAGCCGTCAAAGTGCTGGGTAAAGCTCGAAGCCAGGATCACGTTGGAGGGGATCTCGCACATCACATAAACCATGAGGCCGTTCTCTCCCCGCTTCAGACCATTCTGCTCCATCATGTCCAGCACCTTTCGGGCTTCCTTGACTGTTCGGCAAAAGGGGATCATGACGATGGCATTGGTGAGTCCCATTTCCTCTCGAACCTTTTTCACAGCACGGCATTCTAGAGCAAAGCCCTCCTTGTAACGAGGCGAGTAGTAACGCGAGGCCCCACGGAATCCGATCATGGGGTTCTCCTCCTTGAGTTCAAACTCGGCACCACCTATCAGGCGAGCGTACTCATTCGTCTTGAAGTCGCTCATTCTGATAATGGCTGGTTTGGGATAAACAGCAGAGCACAGTGTCGCAAGGCCAGATGCCAACTTGTCCACAAAGTAATCAGGCTTGTAAGCATAGCCTGCAGCGAGATTGGCGATCTCGTTCTTGGCTGCTTCATCCTCAAGATGATCATAGTGGATAAGAGCCATGGGGTGCACCCGAATAGAATTGCTGACCACGAATTCCATACGCGCAAGTCCGATGCCATCGACTGGGAGCCTCCACCAGCGGTACGCAGCTGAGGGGTTGGCTAGATTCAGCATGATCTTTGTTCGGACGGAAGGGAGGTCGGATATGTTGACCATCTCAGTAGTGATCTCCGAAATCCCATCATAGACAAGACCCGAATCGCCTTCTGCACATGACACGGTGACATCTTGCCCAGTGTGCAGAACATAGGTTGCGTTTCCAGTGCCAACTACCGCTGGGACACCCAGTTCCCGACTGACAATCGCGGCATGAGAGGTTCGCCCACCGTAGTCGGTGACAATAGCAGCAGCTCTCTTCATCACAGGCACCCATTCGGGGTCAGTAGACTCGGTAACCAGGATCGAGCCGTCGATAAACTTGTCCATGTCCGAGATCGAAGTGAGTAGGCAGATGCGCCCTGCAACTGCCTTGTCACCAATAGACAGACCCGTGGTCAAGGTGTGGCCGCGTTCGCCAACCTTGTAGGTCTTGAAGGCAGCCGTGTCGCGACGTGACTGCACAGTCTCAGGTCTGGCCTGAACGATGTAGAGTTTGCCAGAAGAGCCATCTCTGGCCCACTCCATATCCATTGGGCAACCGTAGTGCTCCTCAATAAGACACGCCCATCGGGCCAGCTGGAGAATCTCTTCATCTTCGAGAACATAGGAAGCTCGTTCAGCTCTGGATGTAGGGACATTGCGAGTTGGTACGCACTTATCCCCGTACACCATCTTGATGGCCTTGTCGCCGAGCTTCTTGCTCAGAATCGGCGACAGCTTCTCATTAGACAGCAGTGGTTTGAAAATCTGGTACTCATCTGGGTTGACGGTGCCCTGGACGACATTCTCGCCAAGACCCCATGCAGCATTGATGAGGACAATCTTGTCGAAGCCGCTCTCTGTATCAATCGAGAACATGACTCCTGCGCCGCCGATGTCAGAGCGAACCATCTGCTGGATCCCAATGGAGAGAGCCACGTTTCCATGATTAAACTTCTTGATGTGGCGATAGCTGATAGCCCGGTCTGTGAAGAGCGAAGCATAGCATCGTCTACAGGCATCGAGCAGTGCTTCGCTCCCCTGGATGTTTAGATACGTCTCCTGCTGTCCAGCGAAGCTCGCGTCAGGAAGATCTTCTGCCGTTGCGCTTGATCGCACTGCAACACTCAGATCATCGACCCCAGCTTTGTCACACAAGTCTCGATAGCCAGACAGTATGGCTTCCGCAGTATCAGCCGGCCATGTCCCGCGTAGGAACAGAGTGCGTATGGCGTGGCCTATCTCAGCAAGGGTCTGATGGCCAGACTGCCATTGATCGACGAGTTCATCGATCTTGCCCCGGATGTTGTTGGCGTCGACATAGTGCCAGTAGGCGTAGGATGATGTCGCGAAGCCTGGTGGCACGGGGATACCCTTGGGTCCGAGGGCTCGAATCATCTCACCCAAGGAGGAATTCTTGCCGCCGACTAAGCCGACATCGCTTCGAGCAAGATGCTCAAAGTCGAGAACCAGAGGCTCGGCGGTCCAGTCGTCACTCATCATTGATAATTGTTTGAGTCACGTGTATTAAGTCTTGAAAATGTGATCGAGAAGCTTGAGTTTTGTTTTGTCTGATAAGCTTGAGGATTCAAGTTTACGAATGTCGAATAAATAAAATCGTTCCGGACGATGGCCATTTTCAGGCTTCACCATACATCATCTGATCCATCAGTTGATGTGTCACTAGATTGTCATCTTGTTGTCACTTCACAAAAGCTGTCAATCGATTCCCAGCATTTTGAGTTTCCGTGTGAGACGTTGGGGAAGATCATGTTATCCTCAAAGAGGGGTAAACAAAGTAGCTAAAAGTCCCGAAGCACAGTGATCAATACACTGTAACATTCGTACTGGACCTAATTGACTTTGCGACACATGAGTTACCCATGATGTGCCATTAGTAAGTGGCTTTTTGTGTATACAGGGAGCCATTTCTCCGAGACACGCAATCTATAGTCAGCACTACTATCCAAGGATGCAAGTCAGTAAACAGCTCACATACCGCTCATGTCGCTGATATGATGCTGATCTGACTTACACTGTGGCTTGAAAGCAATGTTCAATCTACCAGTATCTCTAGCATGTGATTTTCACATCGGCCCATTGATCCCCATCTTCCACCGTCAATTTGTACTACTTGCTGCCAAGAACAGTTGAATGGGCTTGTGGACCGTACCTAACTTTAGCTGATACTTCGTGTGAAACACTGTACCGTGCTTTTCCGTGAGACACAAATCGTTGTGTATGATCAACAAGCCCAACTGTGCTGCTTTGTAGGAACGAGACGAAATTTCCAGATGCCATACCAAAACCGCAATTAATCATATCTTCTCTTTACACCCTTCTGTCTCGGAGCTCTCAGTTCCCTGTCCTCGCTGAACATCTCCTTATCATCTGTATCGGAGGCAACTGTTCCATCCTCTCAGGCGGCAACGGCGACAACCATAAAGGCAACAGGGCCAGCTTTGCCATAGTCGACAGAAACGGCGATGCCACCTTCACCAAGTTGTATCCGAGCATGTTAAATTGATGATGGTCGCAAATGCGCTATTGCGGGAATTTGCTAGAGTGAACCACGCAAATTCCTCTGGATCTCCCACATTGCCCGAAATCCGGCCGCTTGTAAGGCCAAGGATCAGAATGGATATAAATTGCATAAGACAGAAAGAAAACGGGGCTGGAAATTTATTGGGGTCACCGTCGTATCGTCCAGCGGATATGCTGTCTAGATTGATACAGAAACTCGCTGTCTTGCCATGGGCGAAGGTGGCCATGATCTTCATGTTAATTGAGATAATGCGTGGCTCCGGGGTAGCCCATTAGCTATTCAAAGTCAGCGCAAATTATAAGGAATAAAAGATGAGTTGTGCTGAACCTAAGGCTTCTGAGCGGCGCACTTCAAAGCTTGCGTATAGTAGTAGGTCCAGTCACCGTTTCGTAAATCGTCCAATTGCATTGCTCCACAGCCTTAGATGCCTGGGGCGCCAGAATGGTCTCGAACACGGTGCTGGGACATTGGAGAGGAAGGTGCTTGTAATAGAACAAATTGCGGATTCTTTAAATGTCACCCTGCTACTAATACCCTGGACTGACTATAAGTTATCCCTTACCTCCTTTCCTAGTCTTTACGAATTGCGCGGCTGGCAGTTGTTGAAGACTCCGAAAATAAGGTTAGCTGTGACAGTGATGGAAGGGATTGCTGGAAGACGACTTGGGAAGAGATTGCCTGTTACTAGCGTGAAAGACCCATCCCGGAGGAACAGCTGGCCACTGAGCCTCATTTTACATTTTTCACCAGCACAGTCCCTACTGCTGTCCACAGCCTCGCTAGAAACTAAGGAGCTACCAAACATGGAAGCCGGTCGATGTATAATGTGGCTCGTCAGAGGGCTTTGTTCTCTTTATTCCACTTGATCAGTGGAGGCTCGTCACGCTAGGGGATGGCAGACTTTCAAAGGCATAGTAAACAATTCTAACACGACATAATCTTGGACGAATCTGGAACCTTTATTAGAATCACTAGAAACTTGGCCTCGTGCATTAGGATAGTTCATACTTATTGCATCCAACACATATGGTGCTGTGACCGCAACCGCCGGAAGATACATCGTTCGATTAACCTTTGAACTATTTATAGTTCTTGCCAAACCTATACAACACGCTCCGTGGCGAGAAGGAACCCGGTGATGAAGCAGGCAACAGCCGGTAAGTCCATCACTAAAAGCCTTGTCAGGTGCATCTCCAACCACAGCTCTAATATGCCGTACTAGAAGTATTAGTATCATTACGCCTGATCCTGGCAAGCAAGTCGATTGCCTTGGGACCAAAGACGAGTAGATGACCGGCCGCAAATAGAGGCCTGCCAAGTAAAAGAGTACGACACTCTGTGCCCCAGAAGTAACGATGTTCGCGATTCCGCTTGCCAAGCTTAGAGTAAAGCTTCCGAAGACAATTGCGGTTCCTCATGGTCCCCAATTGGTGAACCAAAGCGGTAGCAGCTCATTTGCTTGCGCTCGGTATTGATGTATTGTCCAGCAGCAGAGGAAGGCATATTCGTCGTAAACGAATTGTAGGCTGACTATTGATGATATGACTGGTAATAGACAGAGAAGCTTGCGTGGCAGAAGGAGTGCGAAGAGGGATGAGAGTATGGTGATTGAAACCAAGAGCCAGATAATCTGCTGAGATGTTTTGCTGGCCATAGTGTCGCGTTGAGGGATGCTTATATTGAGCGCAAGGCTTGGATCCAATTCAGAGTGTGCAATCTATGGGATCAACTGTGGTTGTATATATAATTTGTGGTAGTAACATAAACTCCAAGGTAATTTGGGGGATGCTGCCACCTGGGGGACGTGTTCATAGATCTACTGTTAGACTGTCTCCTCTTTTCAAAACAAGGCGACGGTCCAGTAGCTCGGAGTAAGCTGACATGACTCTAACTGGATAGCGCAAATGATGTACGCAGCGCCTCGGACCTACAGCACCCTAAGGCCCGTGATAGCGTTAAGATACAGCTCTTGCAGCTTAAAACCAGTGTCAAATCTAGACGCGAAGACGGCCCCCAAGGTCACACCAAGTGACACTTCACTGCTGACTCTGCTTGTGGCCAATGCACTCAGCTCTGAGGTTGGTAGATGGTCAATTTTAAAGGAAAAAATGCATTTCACTGTAAGTCAATTGAGAAAGCAATCAGGATATGTATTACAATTAATTATGTTTGTCTAATGTATGTTCTTGATATGTAACGTCTAGTCGCCTTTTTATGCCCAACTCATTATGCAACTCAAATCCTACACTGCTGTAGCAGTCTTCTCCTTAGGCTCAGCTGAGCTGCTATCAGAGACAATGCCATCCTTCTGTGATGACTTCTCCTCTTCGGAGTCATCAGTGACGACCTTCCTTGTCTTTCCCCAACCAAAATTGTCCATGTTGACAACAGCGTAAAGCATAACAGCGATGTTGAGGAAAGGACCCAAGAAGACAAAGACAAAGAGACCCAGAATAAACTGCGCGCGCTCAACAAAATTACGAGGAAGCCAAGTAGCCATAATGACATAGTAAAGAAGGGGAATGATCATGACACCAGCGAAACACATGATCAACCACCAAGGTTGACTCATGAAAGCGACAATCATACAGCCAATCGATGCAATGACGAACACGTTGAGAGACCAGGTGAGAACATTAGAGAATGCGACGATACGCTCCCACCATTGAGTGTTCCAAGCACAGAAGAGGAGAAGATCGTTGCTAGTGGCACCAAGAGTCCAACGACGACGCTGAGAGAGGAACACGTTCCAAGAGTGAGGGACGTCAGTGTAAGCGCGAGCATGAAGAGCCTGGCGGGTCTGAGCGTGAGGGAACGTGACGAGCAGTTGGCAAATGTGGTTGCGATCCTCTGAGGCTGTAGCGCGGATACGCTTGAGCATACCGTCCATGTGCTTTGGGAAGTAACCGAAGAGGTCGATGAGAACGAGATCGCCACAGGTTTCGTCGCAGATCTTGAGAAGTTGGCAGCAGCCAGGAAGACAGGAGACTTTTTTGGTTGCGATGGACTGATGAAGACGACGAAGACCTTGGGCGATGGTGTATTCGGCTGATTGGTAGATAGACCAGAGGTTCCAGTTACCATCCTTGAAGTCAACAGCGACGTAACCGCAGACTCCGACTGTGTTGGGGTAGTACGACTCTTTGAGAAGCTCAGTGACACACTTGTCCTCAAAGACGGTATCGGCATCCATTCCAATGAGATGATCGACGTTGTCCATCTTGACCTCGTTCTCAAGCCAGCTGGTCATGGAGTCGAGGAACTCGTGGGAAAAGATGGACTCAGGGTTCTGGGCACGCGTGTTGAACTTGTAGAGGAACGATCGAATGACAATGAGACTATCGCGCTTTCCTTGATTCTGATCCTTTACAATGCAATAGAACGGAAGACCCTTGTAGAAGCCCTTGGAGATCTCAATGTCCATCTGCTGCCCGTCCCAAGCAGTATAAGCGCCACGAATCTTCTTCCTCTGCGTCTGGTGAAGGAAGATATCCTCGTTGAGATAATCACCAGTAGTCTTTGTCATACCGGGCCCACGAACACGACCATCGCAGATGACCATGATACCTTTCTTGTGGTTCTCAAGACCAGTTTGGTTGACAAGAGAGTCTAGGGAGCGGGTGCACTCTTCGAGTGTCTCGTTGTAGCAGGGGATGACGTAGACCATGTTCTCAGGGGACGCGGGTTTGTTTTGCTTCTCGGGACTGAGCCAGTGGATGAAGGTGAAGACGGCGATGGAAGCGATCATGATGCAGTTGAGGACAAGGGGGAAGGAGATAAAGGGGAGGTAGATGTAGTAGTATCTGGGCCAGTACCAACTGGCGAAGATGAACATGAAGCTGGGATGGAAGTCAGTATGAGTGAGACGGGTTGAGATGGAGTGATGAACTTACTTGACTGCAATCAGGCCAGCTGTGAGAACGTATTTCTGAGTAGTGACCTTTCTCTTGCCGCGCTTCAACAAGACAGCATTGCCAACATCATCCTCAGCGACAGTCTCAACTTTGGGCTTAGCCTGTTCAGCACCGTCACTCTTGAACTGAGGAGCAACATCGCGCTCGGCAGAGGGTTGAGGAACAGGCGTGATCTCATCATCAACTGAAGGAGTAGAAGAGTGAAAGCCGACGGATGTATTATTGCTAATCGAGACAGGAAGACGAGGGATAGGAGCGATGAGATCAGTGCCCTTGGAGCCAGGCCGACTGATCACCGAAGTTCTCTGGGTATCAGGTGTACTGGATCTCAGAGACGAAAGCTGTGAAGCGCGGTAGCTGTCGTTCGAGGAAGCTTCGTCGACGAGATATGCGGGAATGGGCACGACGGGATATTCAGTGTCTGAGACATCAGAACCATTGGAGCGGGCTTTCCCATGGATGATTCGGACGTTGGCATGGACTTGCTCCTGTTTCAGAAGATGTTAGTTGAGGAAGAAGGTGAGGCAGTGTAACAGTGACGAACCTTTTGCTTGCCAATGAGGATAGAACGAGGAGGATTAGTGGTGAGAGAAGTCATTGTTACACCGCAGGCAGCATGCAAAAGAATAGAAGAGGTAGAGCCAGGCAAGTATGACAGAATGTCGTGAAACACCAAGAAACGAGTGACAAGGTGGTGTGAGGTAATGAGCAGTGCCTCTGCTGTAGTTCAAGGATGAAGAGAGAAGATATTAGAGTTACCAGTTGAAGTCGTTAACTAAATAACATAACGACCCTTAACAAGAAAAGCATTTTCTTCTGGCACAACGCCTAAATCGGGAGCTAAATGTGTTATTTGCAGTCGAGACTACTGGCAAGAACTTGGCTTTGCCACATCATGCAGGGAAGCAATAATCTCGCTAACTAAGAGATCTAGACATTCAGCCTCATGTCTAAATTGGGTTGGCAAGGCTAGTTGAGAGCTCGGCCATCAGGTTGGTGTATCTGCTGTAGCGAGCCCGATCACTACCCTAGCGGAGTGCCTACCCACGGTCTGGATCGTTGGGCAAGTGTTTTTCTTCTTGGCAGGAACACTACTGATTTCAGTCTAGTGTATTGCGCTGAACCAGCTGAGGTTCAAAAGCAACATGTAGCAATAATATGGTGCAGTAAACGAGGTGTCCGTATAGTCCCGGAGGTTGGAGCGTCTAGGCTGTGCGTCACGTCCAAAAAGGAGATATCCTAGAGAGACGTTCTTCTTTTGGAAATTGAGCAGGGACCCTGGCCAGAGAATATGCATAAATATTGAGTTGAGGCTCAGATTTGAGACAAGTAAAGACTGATCGAGACTGTCAGCGTGGACACGGTTCAACCCTGGTGCTTTGGTGGATGACCGTTCAGCCGAACAGATTGTCCCAGGGGCAATACACCCCTGCTGGCGATCGCTTACGCTGGTTATCCTTGAGCTTACATTACCCAATGAGATCATTGATCCGTACATGAAATCTGCCAGAGGAACCTCCAGAGCCCAATTAACGCTCGTAATGCTACCCCTTCTTTAAAACGAAACGGTTGGAAGCTCAAGAAAATCTCTTTCCCGGCAGTTATCTTAGCTTAGCGCAACATTGCGGCTGAGCGGGAAGCAGCAATCATGAATCATCGGGGCTTTATTGAAGTTGCTTTTTCTACCAGAAATGGTTACGGGATCTGACAGTTCACTTGGCTCAACATACTGGGCTCAATATGGACGCAGCTATCCGTAGATCTGAGTCAATAGTCTATGCCACTAAACCAAACTAAGAATCTAGCCAGCGATCTCAAAACATCTACTGACCCTTGTAGTTGCACATCTTATTCCTTTCATAATTCATTCAGGTACCAAAGGGCATTAGAGCACCCTAAAGCACGGACGTAGTGCCACGGCGGATCAATAAGCTTGCACATCTCAACGGTTCGGAGGCGATGAACGTGGGAGGCCTAAGCCTCATGGGGAACATGTCGAACTGAAATCGCTTCATATTTAGCATTTTCTAGCTCAGTCTAAAGCCAGCAAAGACCAAAACCTATTTGCATCAGCCGATATTGTTGCTCGTCTTAGAAGATCGATCATCAGTGCACTCCAATTATGCGACAACAACAATCAGGTTTTGCTTCAGCCTCATTTCGCCACTAATGAGAATAATACGGCTGTTAATGTCACTCACCCATGTCAGCCCGTCCGCCAACTGGGATCTAACACCAACCTAAAAGAGGATCAAGACAACAAATCTTCCCGTGTCTCATAAGGTCCCCGCTTTCCCGTTACACAGCGTGGAGAAAACTTAATTCACAGGAAATGAATTCATGCTTTTTTCTTTTTTGGTCATATTGTTCTTTTTTCTTGACACTTCAGCTGCCGCAACCTGGGCTGAATGTGGAGGGATTCCTGCGGTACCCTTGCTTCTTGTATCTTGCTTGGCAAAAGTCCCGACAGAGCCATTTTCCAGCACGGACTGACATACCCCTGACCCTGTATTTTGCTCACGGGAGGATCTGCCGGTTTCCATAGCTGGTACCGAGCCATCGGATACTGTACTCAGCGTCTAACGAGATGGGGATGTAGAGTCACTCGATAGAAGAAGAAATTAATCGCCTCTTGAGGTTATCCCGTGGATCGGTCTAGAGCTCAGAATTCAACTACCAGTTTCAAGAGGAGATGATTCCCATTTTCATTGGCTTGGAGGAATCAATAGTCTCTGTCACTTCTCTGATTGATCTTCAGCTCCCCAAACATTCAGGAACCACTAGCAGTCCTGCAGGGTTGTCCAATACACAAGTTTCTCCTGTCATCCTGGTACGGAGTTTACCGTGTGTCTCTGTTGTTGTACCCATCGATCGGCCCGCCAAAGACATCTGCTCGTCGTAAAATGGAAGCTCGCGATAGAGTGGCGTGAGAAGAAACGAGGCTCAACTGAACTGTTTTGATCCACACCGTCAGGCATCTAGACTTAGTCTGAATCAGGATTGGAGCTTCAGTGGAACCGCTCAGCTGGGACGAAGATGTCCTGGTTTGGTGGCGCTGCAGTGTGAGGCCTTCGCAGGAATACGGTCGAGAAGGTCTAGACGACGTGTTTTTCACACGTTCTCATGATGCGCATAATTCAATATGATGAGTGTATCTGAGAATCTCACAAGTCGCGGGCTAACCCTTGGAGGGAGAATACTTAAGATGCAGTGCTTGAGCTGCCGTCGTGAGAGGGTCGATCATCGCTGAACCTTTTTCATTTGGAATCCTCGCTCAACTTCGCGTTTTCACCTGTTCTCATCTTCTTGCACTTAACATTCAAAAGACCTGTCAAGATGGAGGACTTCACTGGCATGTTGACTCCTTCAGACTCTCCCTCCTCGTTCCCCTTCTACCCAATCACTCCTCCCCTCAGCTCCGTCCCCTCAGAGACAGACCTCACCCTCAAAGCCTCTACCGACGTGACTCCCGACGATATCCCCGTGGTAGCAGTCGTTGGAGTAGGCTACGTCGGCAAACATCTCGTCAGTTCATTCTCGTCAAAGTATCAAGTCATCGGCTTTGATGTTTCTGAGAAACGCATTCAAGATCTTCAACAGGAGTTCAAGGGAAATAAGAACGTCACCTTTTCTAGAAAGCAGAACGATCTTGTCGCTGCTACACACTTTCTCATCTCGGTGCCTACACTTTTACGACCTAACAAGACCATCGATTCTTCGTATCTTTGTGATGCTCTCAAGATGGTCGGGCGGGTTGCTCGTCGGGGTTCAACTGTTGTCATTGAGAGCTCTGTTGCTGTTGGTATGACCCGTGAGTTGGTCGGACCCATCGCCACGAAACTTGGTCTTTTCGCTGGCATGTCTCCAGAGGTATGTAACACCTTCACCCATCAATGTCTGCTCATGATCTTGACTTTGACTAACGCACAACTACAGCGCGTTGACCCAGGCCGTACCGAACCCCCAGTCATGTCAATCCCCAAGATCATCTCAGGTCTTGACGACATCCTCCCCAGCTCCCTCGATGCCATCAACCGCATATACTCCACTATTTTCGACAACGTTGTCACCGTCTCCAAGCCCGAAGTCGCGGAGATGATGAAGTTGTACGAGAACTGTCAACGTATGGTCTGTATCGCGTACGCCAATGAAATGGCTGATGCATGTATCCCTCACGGTATCGACCCTTACGAGGTCTGTTCTGCAGCGTCTACCAAACCATTTGGCTACATGCCCTACTCCCCTGGTGTCGGTGTCGGCGGACACTGCATCCCCGTCAACCCGCACTATCTTCTTTCCAACTGTTCATTCCCCCTGCTTGAAGCTTGTTCACAAGCCACGAGTGACAGACCGGCCAAGCTTGCCCAGCGCCTCATCAAGTCACTCCCCATCACCGATCGTCGCTCACGTGTACTTGTCGTTGGTCTTGGTTTCAAGGCTGGTCAGTCTCAGCTCGACAATTCACCTGGTGTTGCGCTTGTTCGAGAATTGGCCATTTCAGGTACTCAGATTGAGCTCACTTGGGCTGATGCTTTAGTCAAGCAAGAAGCTGTGCCTCAGGTGCCTCGTCTCGGTGAGCGTGATTGGAATAAGAGCTTCTTGGAGACCTTTGACGTCATTGTTGTGGCTATGAAGCAGCACAAAATGGACTTTTCACTGCTTGCGAAGTTGGAGGGTGTTCGCGTGGAGAGCTGGTGCAAGTGATGGAGAATTTGGCTTTTATGCAATTGTTCTGTTGGCTAGGTACCGTAAAAGAAAATGGGTTTTGGATTTTCATTTGTCGCAAGATAATAGCTTAGAGTAATACATATGGACGTCCCTCTTACTCCGCTTCACATAAGTCTTCAGTTGAGTTGATCGCTTGACGTATTCCATCTTCCCCTCACCAATATTCATCCATAGATAGCACGATACTTCGCTAATACCCCTCTCAGCCTCCTCATCCCACGCTCAAATTGGGCGTGAGCTGTCGCATCAAGCCGCGTCTCAAGCGAAACATGACAATACTGAAATTTGTCTCGCTAGAGTTATGTATAAATGTGATCTGCTGGATTATGAGCCGGGCTCCGTCGGGCGGTTTATTGGTTACCTGTCATATTTGGTTGCCATGGGCTGCCTCCTGCTAATTTCCAGGTCTGTCTGGAGCTGAGCCAGCGCTGGACTGTCCGCCGATTAGGAGTGTGTATGAATAATATCAAGCCTCACTCAGTAGCACGATAACTGAATTAGGCTGTAGAAAAAATCATGATGAGAATGCGACGTTATGTGTCTAGGCTGGGCATCCTGGTCTGAAAGTGGTGCTGGATCTTGGAGCACAAATCAATGTCTAGCTAAACTGGTTCGGGGAATACGCGCCAACCAACAACTCTGTATACACCGTTAAATGTCTCAAAAAGAAGTTTTAACTTAGTACACTCCCACGTGTAACATGTCTTGCCATGATTATAAGACTCTTCTCCAGTAAAAAGGCATCTGCTCCGATCGCCAACCACGAGTCTTGTAGCGGTTGTTGGTGGCGTTAGGCCTTTTCCCAGCGCAAGCATCACACGCTGGTTTCTACCCAAGCACCAATTATCGCCAAGAACAAATGGACTTTCTTGGCCTTTCATGTGCTCCAGTGCGTACTTTTAAATTCGCTCCTGAGCCGCTCCCAAAACGGCATAAGCAATTGATAATCATGGCTCGCTAGAGAAGGTGGTTTGGTGCTACAGACGGCGCTATCGATTCTTGCATTGCTCATCTCAGTCTAACGTTAGATGTAACCCCCCATCAGCCTTAATTCTTAACCTTAGTCTCCCCTTGTCGCATTGATGCATGGCGATCATCAACAAACATGGGGATTTTACGAAACCTCATGGTTTTCGCGCTCATCGCAGTGACGAGGGCCCAACACAATGCGACAGAGACGAAGCCAGAAGACTGGGAGGCCGATCAGTGCGACTGTTACCTGACAGGCGGCATTGAACCAGAATATTACACACAGCATGGGTTCTGGGACTTTAGAAACCTCGGAGAGTACGCTGGGATTCCCGACACGGTCCCTGGGGAGAACGCATCGGCTGAGGCCGACGTTACGAGCAAATACTTCAAGAAAAAAGAATGGAAGAACTTTTGGGCCATTCAAAGCTGGAGCAACCGGAGAAGCCACGACACTCTCGCCTATGGTGCACGATTTCCCATGGTTAACTCCGCAAACAATATTTACATCCGGGCCAACCCAGACAAGAACCCCGCGTCCGAGACGTACCTCTCGATGCGAACGAACAGACAACGAGAATTTCAAGTCGCATCTGAGTTTGACTCAATTAATCGCTTCCAATTTCTCTCCATCAGATTCCTCGGTCGCGTGAGAGGTGCACCGGGCGCTTGTATGGCGATGTTCACATACGTCCCCGCCGACGAGATCAAGAACGTGCAGGAAGCAGACATGGAGATCCTCACCCGTGAAGACTACGATCGGGTCCACTATACAAATCATCCAGGTTACAGCATCGAAGGCGAAGTTTACCCTAAAGCAACGCGCAACACAACACTCCCCGATAACCTCAAGTGGAACGAATGGGTAGAGCACCGCATGGACTGGACACCAAGCCACTCAATTTGGTATGCCAACGGCAAACAAGTCGCCAACATTTCCTTCCAAGTACCCCGGGATCCATCTCTCATGATATTTAATACGTGGGGCGATGGAGGTGTTTGGACGCAGAATATGACGACAGGTGAGGAAGCGTACATGGAGATGCAGTGGCTCCAATTGCTGTATAATACCAGTGATGCATCTGATAAGCGCAAGAGAGACGATGCGGGTCCGAAGGGGAGGTTTTTGAGGAAGAGGGGAGATGAGAATGTTTGTAGAATGGTGTGCAGTATTGATGAGGAGGATAGTGCTGGGGTTGTGACGTGGCTTTGGGGGAATAACACGGCGAGTAGTCTGTTGGCGGGGAGGAGTGTTGGTGCGAGTTTTGGGGGGTTGATAACTTGGGTTTTGGGGTTTGTGATGTTGGCGCGATGGATTTAATTGGGATGTTTTAGTTTAGTTTTCGAAAAGTAATATTGAGCGATTTAATTCTTGTTTCAACACATTGTCCAGGTCTTGCGCTTTGGTAATGTTTGTTACCATCATGGGGCCAAACAAGTTTGAGGTTGACGCCACGAACGATCACCTGAACCCCGCAAACGTTGGCAACGATCGACGCGATGCGCAAGATATTGTGTTGCTGAGTGGTTATGAAACGAAACATCGATTAATGCCGCGTCGTCGCAAGCAGTAACAGCTAGATGATGTCACCGGTATTTGAACAGCTTGCTGCACTCAAAATAAGACGAATTTATAAATATTGGGCTCAGTAAACTATGGATTTACAAGAAATTGGGTCTTGGTATGGCAATCTGGCCACTATCTGAAGGTTGCCTATTCTAAGAGCGCTCGCAATACGTGACCAGCCCTTCTCTCACGATACCACCATCGATGGTTGGCTGCTTCGTGGTGAAAGTCCTCGACCCAAAGCGTAGGAATGTTATCAGTATTATCAGCTTCCCGTTTCTAGCAGGATAGACTGTCCTCGGTCTGCCATAGCCTGACTGGAAACACTAACGCGGCTGAATCTTTCGTCCCCTTTTCTGGACAGATCCTCAGGCATCTATCGGATAACACGTCGCGTCATGTCCAGCCCCAACCCGGTCATCAGTCCAGCCTAAGGACGTTCCATATATCTTACACTTGCTCTTCCAATCCACATCATTGATCGTCCCATTTTTGTGCTCGTTGCACGTCCCAGTCTCGCTGTCAAATTCTGCCTAGAAACTGGTTTAGTTATGCTCATGAGTAAATGTGGTGATATACTAACGATGTCCTTGTAGTACGACTCGCAGACTTCTTTGGTGACGTCGGGGTTTGTCAGCCACCAAGCGTCACTCGCGTTTTTGATATGGAGGCAGCAGTTGTGCTTGCTGAGATCCTTTGCGTCTTCTCTGTTGGGATGAGTAAGTTAAAGGCTCAGTACGGGATTGAGAGGGTGATCATACGACTGGACGGCTCCGATGAGGAGGCACGAAAGCACAAGCGACTTGATGTTCATCATGGTGATTAATGGCGGTTATATGAGGTAGCTGTCGAACAAGATGATATAACTAGAAGACCACCAGGAAGAGATAAAATATTTGTTCTTGGTTCGGGTTGACCGCCTGTAACCCTGGTTATAGGCCGGCAGTTATTCTTTCAGCATTGACCAGGCACGATATTCTCCAATGAGTACTGGTTTTGACACTGACTTGGCGACGAACCCCCAGTTTTCATCTTACTCGATGCTACGCTGCAAACTCTATGACGTTGCAAGCCTCTCCCGCCTTTCCGGTCGATTTGTCTCAGCTGGTACGGGGGTGAGATGCGTGCAGTGTTTGGCTGTATTTCATGATGGTGCTCACCGCCACGTTGGACAGACTGCGCGTAGCATCCTACCACACATGCTAAAAGCTAAAAGACCGAAGTTCAAGGACTGGTGGAGTATAAACCGTTTTAGATGCTGTCCTTAGCCTTATAGTGAGAATCTAAGCCTATGATGATGATAGAAATGCCCTGCTGAGTTTAGCAAAATGCAGGGGCACGAGGCAAAGATCGCGGGTTCAAACGGAATTTCGAGCCTCAGCGCAGATCGAAGAACACACCATAACGGATACAGCGATCGGGAATTAAGGTACAAAGCATGGAGCTGAAAAGGATACGTGATTCAATCATCATACTGGGTTGACCTGAAACTGGGCATGAGAATACACTCTGTTCTTTGTTCGGGTCAAATGCTTTCGAAGCGCAAAGGCATGAACAAGCAACACCTAGTGAACAGCTTGTAATCAATTCTGCGATGAGGCACAAAGACAAAGGATTTTATTATAGAACAATCAATACCGCATTTGCACTATATAAGTCTTCCCAACTCTGTGATCAATCATGGTTCAGCAGCATTTTCTACAAACGCCAATAATTAGCATCAAGCATCTAAGCTAAGAGAATTACCACTAACAGCACGGCCACCAATGGATAACTACACCAACGACTTGAAGTGCACTGAGTGCATTGATCTCGCAGCAAACGTCGCCGATCTCCAACATGCCCTCACCATTACCAAGATTGAAATAAAGCGTCGAGAAATAAAAGCCACGGCACCATTTCAATTCGACAAGAAGGATATGAGAATTATAAAACTAGAGTCTTGCGTCAATGAAGCTCAAGAAGCAGAGATCAAAGCTGCCGAGGCTGCATACGAGGAATGTCAACGACATCTGGAAATTGTGAGAAGTCTTGACTGCAAGGACCTGGAGACGAAGCGCGAGGAGTGTGCTAAGCTTGAGAAGGATCTTGAGGCAAGAAGGGAGCAAGTATATGATGCTAAGAAAAGGCAGTTAGAGTATCTTGTAAACATTCGCTATGCAGAGGATGACTGAGAGGAATTAAGATCTTTAGTTAGAAAGCAGAATATCCATTGAGTTCCCATGCCGTTTGTAGAACATAATACTGTTGATGAGAAAAGATTACTATGACGGCGGAATTTGTGTAGATAAATCGGTCTATTGGTCGCCAGAAGCTCTTATCTAAATACACGTCCAAGTGAAAGTGCATACCCTCATCCCGAAGGAATACCCGGAATCACCATTTCCCTTTCTAAGCGGTGTAGACGCCGCTGACACAGTTCGAAGGCTTCTGGCACGAGACACTTGAGCTGCAAGACCATCCCTGGCACCTGGTACGACTAGTTAGCATTGGATCATGTCGCTGTCCATAAGACCACTTACCCCCAATTGCAAGCCTTGTCGCTGCAGACACCATCAGGAGAGAGGCATGTAAGGCCGCTGTTGCACAACTTGGTCTGCCCATCACACTTGGCTCCCAAACCACCAGTGCTGCCAGAATCACCGCCAGAACCACCGCCAGAGCCACCGGAGGTTGGGGGCCAGGATGCACCTGGTGCAGCATACTGGGTGTTGACCCTACCTGTGAGCTCCCATTGAACTCCCTTGATGACGTTGTTCTTATCGCCATTGGGATTTCCGTGGATGTTGGAGTAGGCATCGATCATGATGTCGATGGATGCGGGCGTCTACGTAGACATTTTAGTAGTAATTCCTCCCAAGTTACCGGGGCGACCTACTCTGACCCATGCATCATCAAAGGAGTCACCAATGTACATGAGCAGACTCTTGCCGGTCGTAGGGTCAGTGACCTTTGCTTCAAGGCCACAGTACTTTCTAGTTTGCTGTCTCCAAGCATCAGGGTTGGAGTTATACGTGGCACCGCCCATGGCCTTCAATGACTGTGAAATCATAAGTGAATGCTCAAGAAGGATATTAGTTTGAAATGGCTTACGGGAGCAAACACAGGGTCTGAGTTGTAGTATTTGTAGCCACACCAGCTCTGTCCGTTGGTTGAGTCCTGGCCGGTGGAGGCGCGGTACCATGAGCCGATGCCAGACTGAGGGGACGTTGACGTTGTAAATATCTGCGACCACTGGTGTCGCGATGGCTCCTACCATCATTGAAAGGGTGAGGAGAGAAGGCATGATGGATGAAGTCTGAGGGGAGTCGAAAGGCTTTGCGATGAGGGACGTTGTGGATTGATGCTGATCGACTTGGCTTTCTAAGTCTTACTTATAGAGATCTTTTAAGCTGCGGACTTTTACTGAAGACTGTCTTAAAATTCAGGAGCAATAATAGCTAGGTCGTGCTGGCGGAAGATGATGCACTAGCTGGAGTCTCTTGCCGAATATGAAACTCCGTACCTGGTTCAGCTGCCTGGAGTGGATTCAATCGCACAGAATGCATCCAATGGCTCGCTATCACTGCGTCTCGCCACAAAAGATCGTCTGATAACTTTCCATTATCGTAGGCCGGTTCATCCGAACTCTATCGCCGTGCCAGAATGAGCAGGTCGTAAATGCAAGTCTCATGCGGACGCTCATGGTCGGTCGAGCGTAAAGGTTTCGTGCATGTATTGAAAGATCGACATGGCCTAACGAACTGCGGTGGCCAATGAGACTGATGGGATTATCAGCATGATTGGGGTAACATCTGCAAAAGGATTAGATGAACTTGTGATGATAGCCGAGGACACCTCCAGGAACGAATTCTGGCCTCATGTCTCTGGAATTGTTCCTTGAACAGACCTTCAAGCAGAGCATTATTGCAATACGAGTTTTCGATGAGCGCATTATCCGCCACCTTGTTTATCATGATTGGTCGGTGTCGGCTATGGCGGCAGTCTTTGGGGCCGAGCCTGATTTCTGAGGCCGAGCCTGACTTTCTTGCACTTCATACTTGGGGGCCATAATGCATCGGTAGCCTGATCGAGTCAGTGAAAGCAGAGGATATAGCTGGAATGAGGAGATGGGGGACTCCCGCATTTTCCCCAACGTTACCACAAGTCAAGTGTGATGCTGCATACACACACCATATAGCCTGAATATGCAAGACGCCGTCCTCACCCATCCAATATAAATACAGTCCATAACCCTCGGGTAACAGAACATCCCAAATCACCATCACCCACCATTTACTTATTCATCTTCTCCTCAAATCATCCCGAACCATGAAAGGCCTTTTCACTACACTGTTTCTAGCCCTCGCCCACCTGGGCCAATTGACCGAGGCCAAGTCCGGCTCATGGTCTGGCACTAATAACTACTTCCTGCAAGGCATGTCGGACTCGGCCCAAGATGCATACATCCAGACCTCGTCCTCCTACAACACTAAAGTTGTCAGACTCTGGGTCAATCAAGCTAGTAAGGGCTGCCAGAAAGGAAGCCAGATCGTTAGGGATATCCCGCAGCTGGAGACCACTATCGGGCAGTACAACAAAGTGACTTTGGATGAGCTTGATAAGCTTCTGGTCAAGTTGTCCAACAAGAACATCAAGGCTATCATCTCCCCCCATGACGCAAACTCTTTGATTGGAGATTACAGAAAGTAAGTGATGTCTATCTCCACATGCTGAAGACTCTCAGCCTCTGACATTTTTCAGGGACGCCTATTGGGCCCGCTGGGGCGCTGGGTATTTCTACGAGAAACAGGATGCTTTTGATGCTTACGACTCTCGCCTTTCCTACATCCTTAACTACAAGGGTGCATACTCTGGCAAAGTCTGGAAGAACTGGCCTCAAGCTATTTTCAGCTTCAACCTTCAGGTATGGACACCAAGCCACCGCATCAGCTTTGACTTCGCTAATAAAGTCTTTAGAATGAACCCATGACTCCTGGGCCCAGCAACTGTAAGAACGGTGACCCTGCAGGCTGGGCATGCGGCCGAGCGACGTTCATGCGTAACGCAGGATTGGACAGCCATATCCTCATTTCCACCGGTGGTCTGGGCGGTGACATTTCTCATGGCTGTAACTTTCTCCCCGCTGTGACGCAGTGCAAGGCCATCGATGCTATTTCGGTCCACCGCTATGCAAGCGTTCCTGGTCAGTGGAGCGCCAATCTTCCCAGCTGGCTAAGCCAGGCCAATGGTAAGAAGGTCTATCTCGAGGAATGGGGAGTCGACTCGCAAAAGTACGATCAGAAGTCGTCATTCGTTTCGGAGGTGAATAACATGAACTCTGTTGGCCTGCCTAACATGTACTGGCAACTTCTTCCCCCGTCGTCTGGAGGCTGCAGCTATAGCCCCAATAATGATGCTGGTGATCCTTTTGGTATCTATACTAACTCTGGGGTCAATTTGGCGGGTCCGATCAATGGTGCTACTTCATCGGGGGCTGCTCAAGACTGGACTGGTAGTATGTACTAAATTTCTGGCTATCCAGTACTGACCGTTGGGATGTGGATTTGCAGCACGCATTTCACTTAGATGTATGATGTACCAGGAGGAGTGGAGAGGCAGTGGGCTACTGTAATTCAAGGCAAGAAATGAGAAGAGCTTATTATCGTGTTTCTTACTTGCGATTGACTGAAGATCTGCTCAGGTATCCATGCGCGATAGCCAATTCGGGAGACCCATTGCCAATCATCAGCTTACACTTTACAAGAACAATTAAAGCGATGGTAATGTTTTATTCCATTTAATATTGAGGACTATTCGATTTGCATGCCAACTAGTAGCCTAGACTCTATTGTCTGTTACGAGCTATAAGAGAACATCGCCATATCTAAGTACCTCCATCCGTCTAATCACTCAGGGCATGCTCAAATTCGGTCTGCGAAGCATCCGGTTCTCTATACTGCTTCAGAAACTCAAGTCTCTTTACAGTCTTGCCAGGCAGTCGCCCATCTTCAGCTACGGCTTCCCGCCTGAATAGACGTCGAGCATACCAATCCATACGACGTGTATAATGACCATTTTTCAGAGTCATGCGAGGCCGACCTCTCTGATGATATAACTCTTGGTATCTGTTTTTGACCATCTGCTCCTGCACTTTCAGCTTCTCATTCTCTCGAATGTTCTCCAGAAGGCATACCAACCAATGCTCGGGGATGAGTTGGATGTCTGGGTGATGGGCGAGGGTTGAGATCTCCTGCTCTGTTAGGAGAGAAGAATCTCCTGCACGAATAGCATCGGCTTCCTGGATGATCTCAGACTGTAGGAGCATCAGGTGGTCGATCTGCTTGCCGATTGATTCCTTGAACTCACGGTTTGCTCTGTCTACCTTGACGCGGAGCTTGTAGACCTGAGAGAGATCTTCTGCGAAGGTGGAGGCGCGTTGGTTGTAGTCTTGTCGCAGTTTGGACATGAACTTGTTGCTTCGGAATGGCAAGGATTGGCTAGACATTTTGGTAGGTGTTTAATTAGGAGGTCTTCTGAAAGGTCTTACGGAGGCAGGATGATGTGATTGCGCGTTGAAGTTGGTTGATGTGAGCGAGACGGGATGAAGACTGGGACTCGAGGTTAATAAATCAAGATTTAGTACGAGGGTCTTTTCATATTTATACAAGAGCGATAAGTGATCTTAACATCGAAGTTCAATTGAATTCTAGGAAATATTGAACAGAATGGCTGTTCAGTGCTTTATTGTGCGGGTTTATCCTAAGGAATCTCGAACAGGCGCTTACAAAGAGCTTGGACAGACAGCGAGATTGTCCAGAACAGTCCAGCATTACAGCTGCCATTCAGGGCATTTCAGCCGAAGCAGCACTGTAGAGTCCACTATAGGGCGCTACCCACTGAGTGACCAGTACAGGGGGATACGCCCATCACCAACTTAAGCTGTTCAATTGCGCGCGTATGTGCCAACTTGTTGCCTCGCGACGCAAAAGGCTTGGGATCCGGATTTTAAGCGATAAAACATTTTAAGTAATTTCAGTATGAACTCTTAGTGTTCACGCCATTTTTTGCTCTCCATGGGACATACTATCGTCACAGCCATTTTCTCTCATGGGGTCCAAGCTGGCCAACCTCTCCTCATACACGCCCATGAAATCTTCACATGACCTCTTCAGCTGCACATTAGGAAACGACGGCGCGTCAAACTCCAAAATCTCATCAATATCCCTCGTAAGCTTCTCAATATCATTAACAGCAGCGATCATTCTCTTTGTCGCAATACCCAGAATATCCAATTTGTTGAGAGCCACCACAGCCTGTCTGTACCCAACTTCGAGCTTTTGTTTGTGTTTCGGTGTGGCTTCTGGCATATGCGCACTGCAGGTCGTCAGTCGGGTCCACGATGCATCCTTCGGTGGTCTTACATTACCAGGAGGAACAGTTTGAGACATGTCACCTGCACCCGCAGATCTGGCATGAGATCGGCTGGATCTTGGTTCAAAAGTGTCGTAAGCGTCGCGGGTGACATCGGCTGGGGCGGGGATATGCTTGTTAGCTTCAGCTTCTTGCTCAAGCTTGTGCTTGGAGAAGAGGGGGTCGATGCCCTCTTTCGAGATGAAGCGAGTGTCGACATGGCACGAATGCAGACGGCGGGTGAGTCAGTTTGCTCAATGGAGTATTAGATCCTTACTTATAATTCCTCTTCTAAACCCATTTTGATCACATGGCTGGCGGTTACACGAGTAGGCTATCTGGATACCCTGCGAACCTGTTCTGCACGTCGTGGAGAAAACTTCAATCTGAAGCAAGTCATACTAGTGAGATATGGATGGTCCACTGCAACAAGCCGTTTACGGGCCGCAGTTCCAAAGGTAATCGTGGTGGATGGCTGTAATTCATTGGGGGGAATTAGCGGGCGCCAAAGGTGCTAAGTAAGCATAACTCTGTAGAAACGAGACACTGGGTGGACTCCCTAACCTCGTGGCACTGAGCACTACATCATAGCTGGTACAGAAAGTGAGACTTGTGTCGCGTGAAATTACATCAGCTCGGTTCTGTGCATCTCTTGGCGAGTAACACGCCCTCCAACTGGGCACTGGACTGCGTGCTGTCACTGCATATGCAGCTACAATGAGACTGTGCAGCGTTGTCACGTTTTCTCCGCGAGACATGGATTCATAAGGGTGATGAGATATGTCTCAGATGCTTGATCAGCGGATGCATATCTCGTCGCACTGGATCGAGCGCCCTTTTTATGGGCGGGCCGGCTTGAGACAGGTAATTAGTCACCAATAAGAACATCAACCCTCACCGAATTAACCCAGACATGCATCGAACTATTGCATTCAGGGTATTTTTTTCATGTGGCTTTCGACGAATGAACGACGCAGATGGTCCGCCCACAGTCAGAGAACCAGCCAAATCACAGTGTGTAAACCTCCGAGGAGAGACACCACGGGAACTTGGAAAATGAGCGCAGCTGTGAGCGCAGGAAAAGGTTCGCAGGGCGGGGCTCTAAGACACAGCTGAAATGCGTGACAAGGGTTTCTGCATCTTAGTAGCCAGTTTTTCTCGTGGAAGCAGCGTGGCTGGCTGGTCAGTGGCGGTGAGGACATGTGGCTGGACTGGGGTCACTCGGAATCACGAGTTGCCGATGCAGCTGGGTTACACAAGACTCGATCTTTTCTTCACAATGCGCCTGGTGACGAGGACATAGGGAGAAGAGAAAACAACATGTGGTCGCGGTGAATTATGCTTATCTCTTAGGATGCCAGTACCAGTAGAAATCTTTGGACATGAAGGGAAAAAGCAAGTCTAGAAGTTAAATGCATGATGCCGCCGCCCGTTATAATGAGGCAATACTTTATAAGCAACATGTCACACGGGCTGATGGGCTGAATCAAAGCAGAGGGTTCGAAATACGTCAGCGCGTCATTACAGCATCGCTTTCACGATTGTGACCGAGCTGTGACATTACAATCATGAGACGTATTTATAGTCTAGCAACGATACAATTGGTAATGAATCTTTACAGACGTGATGCAATAAACTGTTCAAATCAGTTTCCCATATCTCAAATTCTGGCTGTAAAGGATTTCCAATCTCTCTTGTCCGATATGTTAGCTACAGTATGTACCTAAGAATAAGATAGTTTATATATCACAAGAAAGTACTCCGTAACACTCTGAGCATATCTGTCACTGCTAACTGTTTATAACAATCTCTGATAACCTTCATTCATGTTAACTAAAACCGTTCAGTAAAATGTAATCTTGTTGGGAAAGCTTCTGATTCACCAGCCATGGCTACTCCATCTTGGGCGAGTCTTAACGGTGATTCACCCCTTCGTGATAGTATAAATACTCTTAATTACAGTTACGCTTTTACCGCCTGAGTTTACATTACACTCGACACATTAATTGACTTTACATGGTGAAAGCAGGATACTATATCAAATGGCTAATAACGAATCCGCCCCGGCCCATCCTGCTCGAGCAAGATGGCAGGTCGCATTGGCCGAACACACAAGATACGAAGGTTTTCGCAACAGAATACGCAGTTTCCTCTTCAATCTAAACACCATGATACAATCCTTGGAAACCAACTCCCGCAATGCAGGCCCTGATACGGATCTAGGCCGAAGCATGGCAGCGTTGAGTCAAGAGATGTATGTCAAGACACGAGAGATGGACAGAGCTGTCGCAGAGCTCAATAATATATATACTCAAGTTGATCTCAGAAAGCCGACTATAGAGGCGTTTCTTGGGTTTGGAAGTGGATCTTCCCGGGGCAACGTGCCGGAAACAGTGATGGCGTTGCAATATCTGGAGAGGTTTGAGATTGGAAATGCGAGGTTGAAACATATGTGGGATGGCTTGATGGCTTGCTCGAGACGAGCACATGCGTTGGCGAGTGTTACCAGGAGGTAAGTTCCTTGACTGCAGTCATTGTTCAGGTGCAAGGACGCGTAAGGTTTGGCGGTAGAAGCAGTATAATACGATTAAGAATATTATATAGACGCTTTAACTGCTGCTTCGAAGCAGGAACTAATACTTAAAACCACCCATCCTCTCTCTCAAAACACCCTCCGGATCAGCCTCCCGCTGCAACGCCTTAAACTTGGCGTAATCCTTATAAGTCCCCGTGACATTCTGATCAAACATAGCATCATTCATAAACAGCGGCAGATACTCATCAACATCGCCTCCATTCCTCTCAATCCACTCCGGAAGCTTATCCTCAATAAAAGTCGTCAAGTCCTTGGAGAACTGACGAACAGTATCGTCATAGCGTTTCTCAACCCACGCGCATTGAATCTCGAGAAGGACGCGGTCAGGGTCGTTGGCGGTGAAGCCGATCGCGTTTCCGCCGCGCTCTTCGGTGTGCTTGCCGATTGAGGAGGGGAGGGGTTGAAAGTCGACGGAGCATTGGGAGGCGAGACCGCGGAGGTTTTTGAAGTAGGTACTTGTGATGGAGACGAACTTGTCGGTGATTTCGGCGTATACGGTTGAGTCTTTGGGGAAGTAGGGAATAGTGGCGGTCTGGGATGTCAGCTGAGGGGCTACTCGCTGGGAGAGAGAACTTACTCTGAATGATATACGTGAGTTCAAGAGTGAAACTCCGGCGCCATTAGACTTGAGCTATGGATAGTCAGTATCACTGCTTCTACTCGATACCAAATGACTTACCAGATCAGGATAGGATTGTGTCTTGGTAGTAGAAAGCGTCGACTTGATCTTCAACAAATCGGCAAAGGCTCCAGTAGTAGGAGGCTTCTCGCCCTGGTAGAAGTAGAACAAGAGGTTGATTCTGCTACTTCCAGTGAGGATCAGACTGGTAACAATGATAGCAGCCTTGGGATCCTCGTTGCTGTAGGGGATGAACTCGTGCATTGCTTTGTAGAGCTCGTCGGTATTGTTCTCATCGTAGGTGCGAATACCGCCCCAGACCTTGCCGATGGGGTACGCTTTGACGGTGAATTGAGTCACGATGCCAAACTGGCTTCCGCTGCCTCTCAGTGCGACGGCAAGCTCGGGCTGGGTCTTGGCGTCGATGTTGATGATTGTGCCGTTCCAGTTTACCATCTCCCAAGAGACAACGTTCTGCGCATTGTTAGCAAGAGTTATTGTGGTTCCATGATAGATCATACATCAGCTGCCAAGCCGTATTGGGCGCTCAAGAAAGAAATTCCGCCTTGCGTGAGGAGACCTCCAACACCAACCAGGCCTAATGTCAAGTTAGTAGTGCATCGTCTAGTAACATCACAAGACATACCAAGACGACCTCCGACGATAGCAACGCCTTCCTTGTTGAGCTGCGAAATAACATCATTCCATTCTCCACCAGGTTTAACATACGCCACTTTCTTATCAGCATCATAAGTAGCGCCCACCATCTCATTCAACGAAATCAGAACTCCATCGCCAGCAGTAGCATGAGTAGGATTAGGATCATGTCCTCCACTCTTGGCAGCAAACTTGACATCAGGATACTTGTTCAAGATCGTAACAGCCTTTGAAACATCTTCAGCCGACTTGGTAGTAACAACACAAGCAGGCTTGATCTCTCGTAAAGCCGTAGACCAATACCCCGATGATTGACTGTTGTAGTTGATAGTAAACGGCTGTGAGACACGACCCGGAATAGCTTTTGAGATTTCTTCACAAGCTTTCTGTGTTGAAGCGCTTGGAGCCGCGAGGGCTGAAGCGAAGAGGGAGGATATAAGGAGGGAATTAAGATGCATTATGGCGGTATGGAATGAATGATAGCTTGCAATGGGTCAAGTTAGTGAGACATGGCGGGAGTTAAATACGAAACGAAACAAACGGGTCACGGCATTTGTCGCACAGACGGCAGTGTCAATCATATCATGCAGCTGCCAGATGAGCCCTTGGCACACTCGTATCGAGAGCTTTGGTCACATGCTTGCGGGGTAGAAACGATATTAAGGGTTGACTTTTGACGGTGATGGCTGAAGATGGGTTTGCTTTTGTCTAGTTGTAGAAAGGACATCGCCGTCTCATGGCAGCAGCATTGGTAATTCCGAACAGCTGAAGCCATCCTACTTCATATCAGAACCATAATGCGAATATTTACTTCAACATCTACCGTGAGCAATACCCTCGGGACCGTTTTAGCTCCCTTCAACGTCTGTGGAGAAGAAACCATTCCCCAGTGGATCTACTCCGTAAACTTTCTTCTTGCTCGACATTCACAATTTCCATGACTGCTCAATACAACAACATACCCCTGCATGAATCCCCAAAAGAGCTAGCGCTTCGTCGCGCGCGAGTCAGAACGAACATCATTTGGCGGATTGGCCTAGATTGCGAGATGCTTTTGGCCAATCGCTAAATAACCAACTGGATTTACCTGTCAGTGCGTAATGTGGGAGAGACGGGGACCTGAAACGTTTTAGTTCGGCGGTGGCGAGGGCTATTGCTGAGCGGAGAAGGGGACTAAAAATAAAGAGAGTGTTGGTGCTGTGGATGGGGTCAAGCTTGCGAAGCTGGGGGGGGTCAGAAAGCTTGGGGCATTGAGCCTAAGCGACGGTAATATCGAGGTAATTTAGGCTAAATTTTGGTGATCCTTTGCTGTGTTTATTTTGACTACTTCTTAGTTTTCTGGCTTCCCCAGGCAGAGTTATTGGGGAAGCTAGGCTGTGAATTGATAAGATGAACAGGGCTGGCTACGGAGCTGAACACTGCTGCACGTGCTCTCCTTTCAAGATTCGGTATCTCTCAAATGAACTGTAGCAATGGCATATCTCAACTTAGGCAACGAGTTCGGTTGCAAAAGCTGCGAACTACACGAGACGAAAGATGGAGTTGTAGTCAATAGCTTTTGGAGGCTCAAGCAATATTTACTGCATTATCAGCTGGGATGTCTTGCATGCGGAAGTTCCCGTCAGATAAACGAGTGAGATTGATTACGTTCCCGTCGGCAAGTTCCATGACGGAAGCCGAAAGTCAATGGCTCGGACTTCGTGGGACTAAGTAAATGATAAGCAATTTTCGCTTCGTATTATAGCTATCTGTACTTAATCGGTGGCTATGGAAGACGGGCCAGCACTTCTTTTTCATTACTTGGCCCGCTGGAGCGAAAACAGAGAACCTTTAAATCCATGCTTGGGGCGCACGGGCTCTAGTGTTGGCATGTTAAGAGATATATGCTTACGTGCGCTACCATGGTGATAGAAGAAGTATCTCCCATCAGGCCACCTGGAATACCCTGTATACCGACGAACTGAAGCTCTTCAACCTTGAATTATCGCGTTAAAACACTCGTTTCTTTGTTCTGTCTTTGAGAATATTCTCATTTATACTACTGGTAATTTTTGAAATCCATAAAACAGCACAGCCGCACCAATATTGTCACATTGATGTTGATAGCTAGAATTCTCGGGTGATATTCGTTCATTCAGTGCGAAGGTAAACAATCGGTGACCGCGGCACAGCGAATCACACCAGCTCAGAAATTCGAAGCCTCATGTCTCTTTATTCTAATTGGATCAGGCAACGCCCGCCTTTCGGCGACAAAAGAAAGTAGGCGCGTAGCTCCATATCCTCTCCCGACATGCCCTCAATGGAAGAAACCTTGGCATCTGGAAAAGCGCGGAAGAATCTCGCTGTAGCCAAACGAAGCTCCATTCGCGCGAGATGCTTCCCGATACAGACTTGAAAATTATTAGCGCTCATTGGAAAGAATTGTCGGTAAGACACGTACCTCTTGAGCCTCCACCGAAAGGCATGACGGCATCGTGCATCATCTTGCTACCCTTCTCCCAGCGTGATGGGTCCCATGATTCGGGGTCTGGAAATACCTGTGGATCGCGATGCAATGTCCAGGCTTGGGTTGAAACAACTGTATCACTGGGGATGAAGTAGCCTGCAAGGTGAGCGCCTCCAGCGGGCACGACTCGGGGAAGAGCTGCAGGGACTGCTGCATAGAGACGAAGTGTCTCATCGATGACGTTGTTTAGATACGGAAGATCGCGCAAGTCATTGTGGCCAAAGTCATCGGCTAGATCCATGACCTCTTTGACCAGCTTCTGCCGCGCATCGGCATGACGACAGACGGAGTATATAAGATACGTCAATGTCGTCGCGGTAGTATCAGAGCCAGCGACGATGTACGCCTGCGCCTCAGCACGAATCTCATCATCTGATAGGCCTTCTTCACCAGCTTCAAACAGCTTTTTGAACAACATAGGATTGGCTGCTGCTGGGTTGTCTGCGAAATCTCTTTTATAGCGTGCGACAGCCTCGGCGGAGTAGTCTCTGATGCGTTGTGCGGCAGCAACGGTCTCTTTGAAGACGGGCAGGGGGAGCTTGGTCGCGAGGGATATAAGGGTAGGGAATGTGGATCGAATGGAGCCTTTGGCTGCTAGACCTTCCAGGTCTTTGATGTACTGGTTTTTCTAGTTATATGAGTTAGCAAAGAGAACAGACACGTCAAGTTGCTACTCACTTTGCCGTGTTCCAGTATGCCGAATGATTCTCCAAAGCTTAGTTCCACAATTATATCCGTGGCCATGAACAACCAAAACTTGGCTACATCCGCTGCTCCACGCTCATCCATCTCACGCTTCATACTAGCAATTGCCGTCTTGACATAAGCGTCAACTGTTGGCTCCACAGTCTTCAACGATGATTCAGAGATGGGCGAGGACAATAGCCGTCGATGGTGACGGTGGAACTCTACATCAAGGGTGTTGAGGAGGTTGTTTGTGTTGGGAACGAGATTCTGGTAAAACGGCGCCTTTTTGTAGCCGTCTTTGACGCGATGGATCTCCTTGACTGCTGTCATGTCGGAAATGTCAACCTCGTGAGGACCTATTCGCACCACAGGGCCTGTAACAAGTTAGCGGTAGGTTGCCTGGGTCTGGTTGAACGGACCATATTGCTGATGGAGATCGTGGACGTATTGCGCTCGTGTGCCCTTTAGCCAGTGATACTTCGCAATGATGTCTGTGCAGCGGGATATCCATGGGCCTGTGAGACAGTGTCAGCGTGGTCTGGTTCAATGGAGGGATGGGTGCCTTACCTGGCAGACGCGAAAGCGGATTGAAGAGAACAGTAGTTGCCTACAACTTATTAGAGCTGGCAAAGCAGGAGAAACATCTCACTCACATAGTAGAGGGAGGATAGAACACAGAGAAGTAGCACCCAATGGCCAGGTGCTTCTAAGCTCATGTAACCGCCTCCGAATTGAGAGTCCATACTTGAGAATTGGGGTTCTTAGTGTTTGGTGTACTCACATGAAGTGTAACATCTTGATCTTATATAGAAGTAAACCCTCCGTTAAATTTAACTATATATCGGCCGCAAATACCCTCCGCTCCGACCTTGGACAGGACTGGCTGGGATATTTGCTGTCGAGGATGGAAGGAGGTTAACCACTTGAGAGAGAGGGGAGGCCACCATTGGTTCAAAGGCCCCGCTTTGCCGGACAACTGAAAGTCCGGGCTAATACCGAAGCGCGATGGAGTTCTGAGAAGGAGAATGCCGTTATGGGGTATATTAAATTTGAGATGGCAGTATTGACCAACGGATTCTAAGGCAAATGCCCATATGTGGCTTAGGTGACATTGCAAGATAGATCCACGGCATTTGGCCCCAACAAAACATCAGGCCGTCATTATCCATGAGTTCATTTCATTCAACAACCAGATACAAAATCTCTGTGTATAGAATTCCATTGATAAACTAAACTACAGCCCCTCCCTGAACAGGATACTCCTCAAAACCTCTTCCAACTTCTGCTCACAGTCCACAGGCTTGCCAACAGACCTCCACGCGACAAACCGATCTGGCCGAACGAGAACACACCCACTATCGCCAACACCCCTCTTCTCATACCAACGCCTATAAACATCAATATACTCCTGACCCGGCCCAATGCCAAAGACATTGATTGGGATGCCCGTCGCAGTCGTGATGGCCTCAGCTGCGCTTCTCCAAGCACTACCATCCACGCCAACCAATAAACAAAAGGACCCTTTTCCAGCCAAATCCAGCGTCGACATCATGCCCAGTCGGTTTGGTTTGTCAATCCATGCGTGAGGCAATCTACTACCAGGATAGGTACTGATCTGAACCTCCACGACTGGATCACCTTGCAGTTCTGGTCTTGGGCTAGGCTCATCATCAAGGTACACGGCCTTGGATACATAGAAATGATTATGGGCCAAGCCAAGGCTCTCAAACTCTTGTTTCTTCTCTTCCAGCGCGGCATAGAGATCGGCACGGCGGGCTGAACCCTCCGGCGTCGCATGCGATAGTTGATCCACTTGCTTCGTGCCCTCGGCAGACGGGGCCATCATTCCAAATACACGGAACAGCTCTGCATTCTTTCGTATATGGTTGTTGCTCTCTCGAACAAGGTCGGCACCGACTGGCTGTCTCTCTTGACTATAGGACGCTAACAGGCCTGGTCCGGCCCAACCCTTCGACACGTAGGCCACTTTCCAAGCCAGGTTATACGCGTCTTGGATGCAAGTGTTGCTACCGAGGCCGAAAGTTGGAGGATGTCTGCGTGCTGCATCACCTAGCAGAAACAAGTTTTGATCGTCCTTGGAGTATTTTTCCGCAACAGACTCACGCACAGTCCAAGCGTCGAGCGTCAAAATCTCAACATCAAGCGAATCATCTCCCACGAGCTGTCTGATCAAGTCCACCAGCTCGGGACTCTGAGCGCTCACACCCTCAAAGGGATTGCCGCCCTGGGGACCAAACGCCACCAGCAGCCACTCGTTCCAGGGCCGAACAGCTCGCAGATGGGCAACGATGCCAGGGAAGAGGGTACGTTCGGGCTGTATGATCCAGTGTATTCCACCGAGACGCGATTTCGTCAAGTGCTTTGCAAGGTCTGCACGAAACAAGACGTTGCATGCCTTTGGGCCTGGGCTTTGAGTAAGGAACTTGAAGTCGAACTGCCGCGCTATCTGGCTGCGCGCCCCATCAGCTCCGAAGAGATACTTTGTGCGAACCTTGAACTCTTGCTTGATGATATGATCGTAGACGGTGCAGAAATAAGCGGCTTTGGCTGTCTGACTCGAGATGATCTCAACGTTGAGAATCTCAGCTGAAAACCGAATGTTGAAGCCGTTATGAGATGCAAAGCGCAAAAGAAGAGGCTCCAAGTGGCGCTGTGACAAGTCCACGTATTCGCAAGGCGTTGTCTCTTTTCGTCTTCCCTATCACGAATCCTGTCAGCAAGGTACAGTCAATCGATTGCTTGACTTACTAAAGACGTAGGATTCTCCTCCCATGAAGCGAGTCGTCCGTATTCTTCTCCAACGAAGCTCTGTGCAAAGCGTGGTGAAAGAATGAAAGGCTCGCGAATGGCCAGCCGAAGCAACTCGTCCTCCATATTGATATCCCGAAGACACTCTCCATTCGCGTCAGCAACATTCTAGGCTCATACGCATACCAGATCTTACCTAGCGCAAAAGGGTTGAACCCATGAGCTCGAGGCGTGTAAGCTGTATGCGAGTCCTTGGAAATGACGAGGCCTCTCATTCCTAAAACCCTTCATCAGCTTCCTTTGACGTCTATAGTGAGAAACCGTAAGACATACCATTCTGACCCAAAAAAGATGCGAGGGCGGCGCCAGCAGGGCCTGCGCCCACGATCAGAATATCAGTATCAACAATAGCAGACATGGCAAATGGATGCGATCTCTTGACTGATGATCAACTACAAACTGTGAGCTGTATCTTCCTTCTTTATAACAGGTTTCGGCCGTTGGAAGAATACCGAGATTGAAACTTGATCTCATAGATTCATCTCGGGTTCGGACTTCGGACAAGTCTTGTACTTCCGGCCCACAGTGACTTGATTTACCCGGTTTCAGCCTCGGGAGGGGCCGTATAGTGGGAGATCGCCCAGAACGTCCTGTTTAGGTTGACGGTTGCATTGCAGCTAAAGACGGTGTATCACATGGACGTGGAGCGCAGCTTAATGAAGGTAGGGCTAAATGAAAAGAATGACTAAACAGGCAGTAGCTCGAGTTGGCACTTCGTTGATTCCAAATGATAAGCCTTCGGCCCCTCCACGGATGGCTTGACCGTAAAGCTGTCCCAGTAAGCACACCAAAATGACTCGAGTTCGTTTTCTTCATAAGTCTTCCTGCTTCGAGGATCTCTGGTCCGCCAGCGATGCCCGATCTATAAGAGAGGACCCTTAAGCCTAAAGAATGAGGACATAGCTGCACAAACGTAAGCCTAAGACCCGACCTGGTTGTAAATGCCAATGCCAATACAGATCTTAGCGACGTATTCTAACCAATAATAGTGTATGACACGTCATTGAGGAATCAAGAACTCATGTGGCTAATGTAGAAGACTCATGTGACATGGAATCGGGATGTAACCCCACCTATGGGCAGCTCCAAAGCTTTTTCGTAAAATGATTAATAATATGGTTTACTTCTATTATCATGTTCACTGTTGTCGACCTGCCCTGCCCAACCTCCCTCGACGTCACCCGCGTCAACTAATTATGAAGAAACATCCATTCATACCAAGACCACCGCTGCCGCAATTCCCATTGCAGCCCAAAGGCTCAAAGCACGTTTAGTGCCTGCACCATTGCTCGACATCGTTGTCGATGAAGCCTCCCCAGTGACAGTAATCACACCGTCGTCATTCGTGCTGCTAGTTTCGGCCGCCGATGTCGTTGCTTCTTCGGCCTTGCCGATTCCAGACACGCTCGTGGCCGTAGCCTCGGTGGAAGCAGTAGTCGTAATAGAGAGGAGATACGACTGACCAGCCGTGACAGTGACAGGAGTCCAGTCAAAGTATTCCCACCCAGCATAGAATAACGCATCATACGTCGTACCGCCGTGATTGGTGTACGTCGCTGTGGCCTTCCGACCATAATCCAAGGTGAACGAAGCATGATTGGTCGTAGTACAGACAATAGGCATCGTATAATCCATCTGGCATTCTATCGAGAACGAGTAACCTTGCTTTTCATCTTCGTTGACGTAGCCGTCTCTCCAGATACCAGTAGTCACTGCTCCAGGCGCATGTGTTTTATCGGCCCATGGACCGACGATGACGGTGTCCTTGGTCATATAACATTCATTCTCACCCCAGGTCTTTTTATACTTGGGCTTGTCGCAGTCCAGTACGAATGTCGTGGCTGTTGGGTTTGCGCCAATGACTTCGGCGACGAGATTTGCAGCGCCGGTGTATTCCAGCATGAGCACGGAAGTTGTGATGGCTGAAGACATTGTGAAATGTGTCTTGATACTTGATTTGAAGATAAATGAGAGACGGATTCAAAAGCTAGAGGGCGATCATGGCATGTAAGGGTCTTTAAACAGTGGAACAGCTCGCTTGTACGGGAGTATCGGCCACTGTTTAATTAGCCAAGGTCTTGGCTTCAGTGCCAGACTCCACTTCCCTTTTGCTAGTGACATTCTCATTGGTTCTGATGGCCTGACGCACGAGAGCCTCTAGACGTTCTTACTGAAATCATCGCGAGCTTATGGCCAAAGTGATTGCTTCCAACGGTCTCAATAGAATAAAGCAACATTGATGAAGTGAGACAATTTGGAAGTTATATCAATCAACACAGACCGAAATACATCTCGTAAAATTAATGCTGTTGGTCTGCTCATATCCACTCAAAGTCGGCCCGCCAATGACTCGCTTGAAGTTGTTGGTTGGGAGCGGTGTCTTTCGGGTATTTCCATTTCTGGCCGCAGTAGTCGAGAGCAAGATCGCAACATGAGACTTTACGTAAACGCAAACAACTCGGACTTGGACATGGGAGTCTTTACGCCTTTGACGAGAAAGTCATGACTACTGTAGCAGCATCATAGCTGTTTGAGGCTGTCATGGCTGTCATGGCTTTCTCAACCAAGGCAAAATGCGCTGATGGCTGCTGGGCCACCGTTCGCAATGTGATTAGGTTAGGGAGCTTTCGTATAGTACATTTATTATATCGCCATCAAACCCACGGTTCCTCAGCTCCCAGCTGAGTCTAGAGTCCTTGCTAGAGTAGAGGATATTATCAACAAAATGTAATTTTACCCTAGAAGGTAGTGAGAAGTCTGGATCGGGCGGAGCTGTCCGAACACTCCCTCGTCCCATGGCTACGCACCTCGACTCAAGTTCAAACAGGTTCTCACCATCCCATACAGCTAAGAATACACCGCATCGTTTATCTTAATAAACTCAACCTCCTCGCAATCACCTTCCTCACAACAGATCATGTGTACCTTCGGTCTCTCTTCCAGGGGTCGGGAACGCCAGTCAAGCTTATCACGCATCTCGCGAATGAGGTCGTCGTAATCGTGGTCCAGATTTCGAAATGCCAGGTTGATTAGCTCGACGCAGCGTAATGTAGATGGCAAACAGGACAGAACGTCGACCAAGTCATCTAGCTCCACCAGGAAGTTTGAGATACCGAAGTGTTTAAGTCGCGGCCAGTGATCGATAGGAAATACTGCCCGTAGGGGAAATAGAGGCCTTTCGAGGAGGTCTTCTGGATCGATTTGTTGACATTCTCCGTCGTTAATCTGTGTAGATGCGCGTATAGATATATGTTCCATTCCTTTAGCGCGAGCTAAAGCACCTCCGAGCAGTCGTCTCTCATATGTTAACCAATCTTCATGCTCGATCATGCTCGTGAATAGATCGAGGTCAAGGTATCGGAACCCAGGGCGGCTCAGTAAAGTGTAGAAATGGTCGTATTCGGTGCAGGATTGGTCAAAGATGCGACAATTCAACCCAGAGCTCATCTCGTGGCCTCCAATCTTAAGCTCTCTGACCCGATTCTCACACTCTACCAAGGCTCGGCTGACGAGCTGGTAGCCTCGCCACTTCTCCTTGTATTTCTCATTGGTACAGTGGGGACCGTAAAACCACTGATACGGGGCATCGCCCTCCTCAGATTGCCATGGAAGCTCGTCAAACCATTCTCCGCGATCATGCCATTCGCTGCGATTATCCATTGGGACGGTAGGCCATTGCTTTGGGATTGGGTAGTCGAATCCGGGAGGAAATGCCCTGATCATAGGAGTTCCGTATAGTGGGTGTCCGAGCCTCCCGTGAGTCGCCGGTGTGATGGTGATCCTTGTTAAGCTCGTGAAACGCTGCAGACCATACTTGAAGGCTTCAATGTCGGCATTGCTTGCCAAAACCTCCTTCTGATCTTCCAACAACGGCTTATAATAGCCCCAGCACTCTGCGAGTCCCATATGATTATCAGCAACGGGCTGGTTGTAGTTGTAGTACGATTCACAATCTGATGTACTGGAATATTTCTGAAACCACCTTGGACATCCATTCTCAGTTATAGGCATATCTAGCCCCCAGTTGTTCCAGTCCAAGTCTACCCTGGATTCCCAGCGCTCCGGCCCAGTAGATAAACGACCGTCATCCCAGATGATCTCATAAACTTGGTGGCGATAGGTGTTGTGGTCTGCGATCGCTTTAAAGACTTGGATATTGAGGGAATTTGCGGATATGAATACACGGCCGAAATGGAGTGGTACAGCCCGCGCTATTGCAGAGCATGTTTCACGCAGGGCCTTGATGTCGCTGCCTTCAAGGTACCGAGAAATGGCATTGGTTAATTCTTGTAGAAGCCGTGGCAGAATGCACGGGATGTCTGGTGTTGACGGAGCCATTTTGGTTGTTTTGAGAAAAAATCTGAGATCAACTGATTGGGGACGGGCGCTGGTTATAAATGATTCACAACCAGACGGTGAGTGGTTTGTTGGTCGTGTAATTTTCAAGAATGGAGATCACCGAAGGCAACCAACAGGACCGTGCACATAACAGAACCACTCTTTTAGAAACAAGGTCGGAAACCGTTTCCGTTATCCGTGAGCGAACCAACGGCTTTCAGCGTGCATTATATCACTAGCCTGTTATCTGTAGGCGAATCCGCTATAACACGAATGATATGGAAATCGCTCCGCCTTGTTGAGTTCAACTATCTACCACTGGGGGATCCGCCATACGGCTATAATGACAAACTTCGGCTACCATCATGAACCTTACCATTGCTCTGCATGTTGAGTGCTTATTACACTTGGCTATGAAAAAAGCGTGAGATCTTGGGGGTATACACAGTCATCCACTTAGACTTTAGGCAACATGTACCAAACTTCCAAAACGAAAAGTATCACGATAATAACACTGTCAAACTTTGCAAAAAGTGCTCAATACTAAAGCTTCTTTATGATTATTTTCTCGTCCTAAAACGAAGCACTAAGACGTAAAGTTTGCGTTTAAAAGTTTGTTCATTTCACGAAACACATATTTAAGGAACACGAACTAGCTCTTTCATCTTCTCAAGGCATGTTCTCTAATTTCATGGGCTATCTATCAAAAAAACAAATCTTTTTTCATCTTACCGCAGACAAGAAATTCCAGCCATGAGTGACGACGTTATCACTGACGATTTCGACGTCGAGGTATTTCTCGACCTCTTGCACTGGTCTTGGGAGGATGCTTATAATGATATGTTTCATCCCCGGTTATCTCAATTTCGCTGACATTTTCTTAGGTACGCGTGAGATTGAGCGCCCTGTGTCTCCCTTTTCGCAACCGGTGCATACCATCTCAGAGGCAGATGCTCCCCAAACAGAGCTCGGGATGTCTCAACCCGAGAGGGAAAGTTCTGAGGAAGAAAGGCTGTGCATCGACTCTCAGGTCTGTTCCTCACCCAAGATTCTTGGCCCGTTCGATAGGGATGATAGCCTTGGGACAAGACGTTCCGCCACTCCATCTACACCTTCACGCTCATTATCCAGCGGGCAATCATCACCGAGCGCATTCAGTGATGATATTTCTCCAAGAGCTCAGACCTCGAACCTCAAGAGACGCTCCAGCAGCGATACCAATGCCCCAGTGCCCAAGAGGATTTGCCGCCAAATTAGGAATGGTCTTATGTCTGTGACCGACGCAGAGCTGAATTCCACGGCTCAGCAACCAAAGAACTGGAAAGATCTGATATTATGCGACGATGATGGCGACTTACATAACAAGTCTGTGGCAGATCGCCTTAGTGACAAGATGCCCGACGCCTCTTGTGATGACGTTAGTAAAAGGCGCAAGGATTCCACTACACCAGAACCCAATGATCACTGGAGGAAATATCGCTGAATACGGGAATGTTTGTTACAGAGGCGGCTACCCAGTAGTCTTTTAGTTTCCCGTGCAATCTCTATGAATGGAGTTCAGGGACTGAACGAACAAAAACCACGGACATGAGAACATTTACTTCAAAGGCCATGTCGGGCGTTGCTTGAGACGTGTTCACCATCAACCGTTTAACAAGCATGTTCTCTCCAGCATGCCATGTGAACACGAATCCGCCAACATATGGGCCGTGACACAACATGACAGTGGACAAGAGCTTACACTGCGCTGAACCTCCCAAGTCTTTTGTTCGCGGTACACTGCTGATGAACATGGGGCTCTGGTGAAAGACCAGTTTGCCACTGGCAGGAACAACGTCTTTTTCTGGTCTGAACTTTTATTCGGCCCCATATATCTTCCTCGCATCTTCTTCTCTTTCATACCATCATAAAAGGCTGTATCTATCCTACCGTTTAAGACATAGTCTTACGAAGCAGTATACCGATACAGTAGTCGCAGCTGTCCTCAGAACTTCACAAACCTCTTACGACGGTATACAAAAAGAAAGCAGTTCCCGAGTCTAGAAATACTGACCACTCTACCAGCAATGAACGAATCCGACTCTACCAGACCTCGCATCAACACAATGGATTATCTAACTAACCGCGTGGCCGCCATTCGGAAGCGTTTGGCCCAAGCTGAGGATCGAGCGGCTCTGGCTCAAGAAGTTGTTGTTGCTTTAACTCAAGAGTTGGACGATATCATTTTATCACAAGACTGGCTAGCAGCTCACCCTCAGATTGCGGAAGACGTCCAGCAGTACACCCAGGCGACTGAACAACCTGACCCTATCCCGAGCAAGGCTTATCTCCTCATAGACCCTAACGAAGATGAAGACATGACTTCAGATCTAGACTTTCGATTCGATCCAGTCGCAGGACTGCCCGTGGGTGGCAAGCCCTTTTCCAAGAACTTTCTACGCACCGCTTTCTTCTCTGGATCTCGATACCCCCTCCGACATTTCACTCTCCGCCACAAAAAGGCCGGCGCCTGTCCGATCAAACAGTGCTGTGGTCACTGGCGACTAGTAGAGGAAAACATATCGCGAAGTAGAGGGATGTGGGACGTCGATATCCAGGTCACCGCCATCCGCGCCGATTTTGTGGCTAGTGGAGACAGTGGCTGCAGTGGCGTCAGCATGTTTGATGAAGATGAAGTTGAGTCGGAGAAGATTAGAACTTTGCCTTGTCGGATCTTTGGTTATCTGCAGCCCGACTTTGATGCCGTCGAGCAGAGAGGCTATAAGGTTCTTGATTGGCATCTGCATGAGCCTGGCAGCGCCGGCTTTATGGGGGACAAGATTCATCGCCTCAAGTTGATGGATCAGTTTGGGCGACGGATCTTTGAGAACCTAGAGCAGGCGTATCCTTGAGAAGTGCCCTACTAACTAGAGATAGAATTATATGAATAGTTGATTGTTAGTAGCCTAGCACATCGTTTTGAACAATCACACAGTCTATCCTCATAATGACAGACATGTCGTATATCCACTCTATTCCCGGAAGCCCGGATACCCGTGACCCCACTTTCGTATGACCCCGATTTGACAAGCATCAGCCGTAATTCTCTTCTACGTAAAGCACCCATTCACCATGGAGCGACTAGTCTCAACACGTGTAAACACACGATCTTCGCTAGCTTGTCTCGAGTGTCGGACGAAGCATGTGAAATGCGATGCTAAACAGCCGCGATGCACTCGGTGCACGGCATATGACAAGGCGTGTCAGTATACAGCTTCGAGACGTGGTGGTCTTGATCGAGCGGCTTTGACTGAGAGGCGGAGACGGCTGGCTAGTAAAGCTGATGCGCACCTTGCGCCGGATATTTCTTTGGCGGTAGCTGATGAGGGGGTCACTTTGGGTGATGAAGCAGTGACTGGGGCGGACAGCATGGAGGTTTTTGATGCGAGCTTACCTGTTCCAACACCAGTACCAGACGCCCGCGAAACACCACACTTCAATCATGCCAGTCTCATCGATGATGCTCTGGTCAAATCTTACTATACCAACTTTCACCACTTACATCCTTTCGCTCCTCCATACAAACACTTGATCCAACTATCCCAAGCATCAGCTTTCAACTTCAGTCCCCTCATAGCTTCCATGCGACTAATCGGCCATATCTACGATACCCACGAATGGTCAAAATCACTAAGCAGAGCCGTAGAAGCTCAAATATTTCAGCTCAAACCATCAGATGCAGTGCAAGTCCAGGCTCGTTTACTATACTCAATCGCTTTGTTCTGGCACACCTTTAAAACTGAAGCAAAAGAGCAGATGGATGTTGCAATCGATGTGGCCATCAAGTTAGAGATGTATAAGAAGGAGTTCGCTGCTACATGGGGCTTCGGAGATCCGATCATAGCTGAATGCTGGAGACGAACGTGGTGGATGCTCTTTATCGTGGATGCCTCGTACGCTGGGACACTGGGAACGATGAACTTTAAAACCTTGCACGTCGAACCTACCGCGGAACTTCCTTGTGAAGACGCATATTATGGATCAGGTGTAAGTACTTCACCATATATTGGACCAAGAAACTCACACGTGATGGATAGACGATTCCTATACCGAAGACTTTACAGGACTTTGATTCCCGCGAATTCAATAGCGAAGACGTGGTATTCTCGTCCTTTGCCTATCTCATCGGTGCAACACGCTGTGCAGCACAAGTAATTTGCATGTCACCAAAACGCGCGACGAAGGAACATTCAGAGGCCATCATACAATCCGCTGATTCTGCATTCGACGCCTGGCTACTCCTATTACCGAAGGGTAAAAAGCCTGTCCTGAAGGCAGATGGAACCATTGACGAGTTGATGTTTCAAGCTCACTTGCTTATCCATGTGTATGTCCTCCATTCAAAATATTGAGGGTTAAGTTGACCGTTTAGTGCAACTATTGGTGTACACCGACCATTATCAGATCTGAGATTCAATCCTGTGGAAAAGGTATCCAGTTGCGCTCGAGAACCACCAGCAGATACACCCAAGCCAGATCTCATCAACGTACACACAACTCGAATTCTCAAATCAGTCAATGCTCAAATCCAACTCTTAGCCCTACCCGTCCGCCCATTCCACCACACCCCATTTACAACATGCATGGTCAGCGAAGGAACGCTCGCCCTTCTCTCAGCTTGTACATACATGCTTAAAGACCAAGCATTGGCAGTAGCGCGAGATCAGATACGCTTGACTATAGGATGTCTCAAAGTAGTAGGTGAAGTTTGGCCAAGAACAGCGAGGAATGTGAAGGAAATACAGACTATTGCTCGTCATGTGCTGGGTCTTGGAGGGGGTAGTGCGGATGTGGGGAGTACGCCGGGATCCACGCAGGTTCCGAGTTTGACGCAGAGTGAGGGGGAAGGGAGTATGGGGTCTCTTCCGACTATGGACAAGGATGATGATGTCTTTGCGAGTCTGGGGTCGTTTGAGGATATTTGTGGGTGGATCAATATGGGTGTTGAGCTGGATTCTAGCTGGATGGAAGGAAGTACAAATTGAGCACTCATAATCCATATAATATCTACTCATGGTCTCCTGACTAATTTAAATCTTTAAAATCTCTACTTGCGTCCTAAAACTCAATCACAACCTTGTAGCCCTTTCCACGCTGCCTAGCATCCTCCCAAGCTTGAACAGCTTGCTCAAAAGGAAAGGTCTTCACGGCTAGTGGCTTCATCACTCCCTCATCGTACAACTTCGCTACCTGTCCCAGACGCTCCGCACTCGGCGATACGATAAAGTACTTGTACGTAACGCCAGGTAGGGACAAAGACTCAGATGGTTCATCACCCCCAAAAGCCCATGAAGGCGCAGGATCGCCAATGGTAATGATCATACCATCAGATTTCACAGTTTCCCACGTCTTGGCCAGAACCTCTCCACCCACCGTATCAAAAACAAGATCGACGTCCTTCACAGACTTCTCCCAGTTTGGCGTTCTGTAGTCGACGATTTCGTCAGGTACGTCGCCCAGTAAATGCTTATTCGTCTCGGATGCCAGCGCAACTACATAAGCACCCGTCAAGTGCTTAACAAGCTGCACAAACTGCTGTCCAACGGCCCCCGACGCGCCCGTCACAAGAACTCTCGTCCCAATACGAATGTCGGCATAGTCTAAAACCTCCCACGCTGTCAACACCGGAATCGGCAGCGCAGCAGCTTCAGCGTGCGAAAGCGACGCTGGCTTCAGAGCAACCTCTTCAGGAGTACAGATAGCGTAATCTGCTTGTCCTTCACCTGTGTGCGCCGACAGAAAAGCAAAAACTTCTTGGCCGACTTTTAGAGGACCAGAGTAGTCTGGGCCAAAAGCGGTGATGACGCCGGAAATGTCGTGACCGGGAATGCGGGTTGGACGGCGATATGTTTCGGGCCACAGGATTTCATCGCCAGTGACTCCAGCGGCGTGAACACGGACCAGAATTTCAGACTTCGCTGGTTCGGGTTTATCCATAGAGAAGTTGGTTGTGAGTTTTGGAGATGACATGTCTCCGAGGATCTGAACGGCTTTCATCTTGAAGTTGGGGAATTGTTTCCTGGAGTATAAAGTGCGATGATAAATTGGTGAATGATATTGCTAACAGGTAGTCTAATCACTTTAACAATTTATTCCGCCAAGAAGCAACTCTTTATATGCTAATGGTTGTATCAGAGTTGCGCCCGGGATCCGGGGATAGAAGCGAATACCCGGATACCCGGGCGGGTCTGCAGTTGACGATTGCCCGGCTTATTCATCGCCACCCGGAAGTCGGGAGGCCGACACGTAGGATAATCATTCTTTGTTGAGACAGTGCAACATCCGTCAGTATAAGTAGTTCATTTCGATAAATAACAATATCTTCCATTTTCTTCATCCCTTATCATCTCTTACTTCTGTGTCTTCTACATAATAACGCAATACTCGTCTAACATCTACTCAATCAGAATGGCAGACAATGCTGAGAACAAGCGGTAAGTTGAGCCATTCCCTCATCCAAGACCTGTCTAATGCATATCAGAAATCGCCCCCGCGAAAATGTCAAGATCCTCTACGACTACGAGCTCACCAACGCACCTGGCAAGTCCATCGTCGGTCTCGAAGTCCACTACGGCCCTCTCGGCTGGACACCCCCTCATACTCACTCCGGTGCCACCGTCGCCGCCACTGTGATCAAATGTCAGCTCCTCAGCGGAATGAACGGTAACCCTCCCAAGGTTTATAATGCCGGGGAGAGCTTCAACGAGCTTCCTGGATGCCATCACACCGTCAGCGAAAATCCCAGTGAAACTGAGGACACGACTTTCATCGCTGTCATGGTGATTGATAGTGAGATTGTTAAGAAGGGATATCAGAATCTGGTGGTTTTGGATAAGGAATGGGCATAAACTGAGATGGAAATTCGGCTAGGGTTTATGTACATTTAGTTAGTCTAGTACTTGCTCTCAACTCTGCGAAGTACCAAGTCTTATAATCCATCATAGCTCATTCCCTACTTCTCTAAGCTCCTCAGCCTCCCCGTGTGCTATTACCTAACCACAAAGAGCCCTGAGAAGTGGGATAGTTCCCGCCCCGTAAGGATCCGCCTCCTTAAGAATAGCCCCAAGCTTCTCAACAATCAATGGACTTGCAATCGGAAGTACCACCGCGTCCCTTGAATTGTTTCTCAGCCGCACCAGTTTTACCTCGGCGTCGCCTATTACCAGTAAGAGCCATGATTAGTGGAAGGACCTCATGCTCTGTTCTAATTACCTTTCCCTTGCCATTTGTCTTGAGTCAGGCGATGATCATCATCGGTACCCTATACCTACAAGTATCATCGATGCGATAGATTTACACAAAACTCAGGTGAGTTATAAGTATTCTTATTATAGACTTTGTGTCATTGGATATCAACTCAATATGTCTTTTAAACCCTCATTCTTCCCATGGTTTACACCGCATCCTGTCGGCGCCAGCCTGGAAAGATCGTTAGGGAGTGAAGCCTGTGAAGCAAGTGGCTGATCAGCGAAGAAAATGGCGACGTGACTGGTAAGGCTTTGGGATTTCTAATACCATACTACTGGTCGTTTTTATTATTCGCAGTACATCTCTAGAATAACTATAAAGTAATTCCTTTCATAGCTAACCAGCCTTTTGCCTCAGTAAGTCCCATCAAAGACGTCAGACATATCTTGCCAAACGCATCGATATCATCCTTCTGAGCATCCTGAAGTATGGTCTCCAAGAAATTCGGTCTATCACTCATCAGCTAAACACATAAAAAATACAAGTTAAATTTGACTTACGCGCTGACATTTATCACAAAACGCTTTTTATCTCGCCACGCCAATGCAAAATCGACAGCATCTTGTGCATTCCATAACTGGGCAGACATAGTGACAGATCGATTCACAGCAATGTTTTTATTCTGGCCGCATCTGTTTCCTGATTCGCCTTTCATGAAGTAATACGTTAGCATGAAGAAGTTTATCATGCCGAGGGTTCTTTTGGCTGATTCTTGGAAGATCCAATTTGCCCAGAAGGCTTGAGCTGCTGAGGCAGGAAAGAGTGGTATTAGATCTGAGGATTGGCTTGCTGCTTCGTCGATTGCGATGTGAGGAATGAGCGCGTTGGATGCTTCTTCGAGGTGAGGCATTGTGGCTTCGTAGATGGCGTAGGTTCGGGCGTCGTTGTCCAGTAGGCGGAGAATCTGATATATAAAGAGCGCTTGTGCGTATGCTAGAGTTTCCATTGAGGTAGTTGGTGGATCGCTGGCGAGGAGTTCCTGCACTCGGCTTTCCACATTGTCGCGGATGACTCTGGCGTTGAGATGATTCTTTGCTGCATGGAGTGCCGCAGAGGATACGGCATCTGTTCTGAAGTGTTATGCTTGAGCTATTAGTATGTAGGATGAACTCACGTTGCATACATTTTGGCATTCCATCATCGTATAGATGTGCATGACACCAAGGCGTCTGATTCTCGGAAACCATTTGAGACGGACCCTTCAATATTGCATCCATAGCATACTGAAGACGTGATGTAATAGTTCTTGTGACTTGGGGAATGGTGACAAGCTGAGACCGATTCAACGCGTGCTGAGCCGTGGTTGAGAGCCCTGGCGTAGACCAATTGGAAGTATCGCAATCCAATGAACCTTGGAACAGCTGGTCTGTAAAATCGACCGTCTGTTCCAAAATCGAATCAAGCATTCCGAGACATGACGGCGTAAGTGGACTGTCAATCTCCGACACTGGCATCACGGGCTGCATGCAGCTGGCGCTCTCGCGTAGGGGAGGCGCATACGGATAATGGCAGTGGATATTCCGCTGAGCGCAGCGCTCACACGTCGGACGCGCGAGATCGCATCTCCGACGTGCCTTTTTGCAGGCTTGACAGGACTTCCGTCGCGCTGGCGGGTCGTTGCGCTCCATGGATGCTGGATGTTGGTGGTTTACGAAGAGGAAAGATGGTGGAAGTGCGCTGAGGGATCTGAAGAGTAGCGGAACTCCGCTGAGAAGACCCACAAAACGACGGAATAGCGCGAAGAGGAGGAGCTGTAATTTAGTCTACAGCAGCAATATATAAAGGAGACCAACAGCCTTTAATTGAAAGCAATGCTTTTAAATGACACTCTATTAAATACTCAGTTTATTACCATGTCTCTCCCAACCGTATACGTCGTCGCCGCCACAGGCACCCAAGGCTCAGCAGTATGTCGCCTCCTCCGCCAATCAAACTGGTCCGTCCGCGCTACAGTGCGAAACACCGAGTCCCCCCAAGCCCAAGCCCTCGCTAAGATCGGCGTCGTCTTGAACCCTGGCGATTGGGACGACGAGGAAGCACTCACTGCTGGCTTGACAGGCTGCGACAAATTATTCCTTGCTCTTGGACCCAACTATAGCAATCTTGACGATGAGCGCATTTGGGCTCAGAGAATTATTGCACTGGCTAAGAAGGCGGGCGTTGAGGATGTCGTGTACTCGAGCTCCATTAGCGCTGATGCTCCCGAGAGGCGCACGCTTCTTCCTCCAAGTCACTTGATTTTCAAGACCCTTTTTGTTAGGAATGCCATCGAAGGGCTTGTTCAACGTGCTGGATTTAAGCACTTGACTATCATCCGTCCCGGGTTCTTCATGTCCAACCTCCTCGCCCCAAAAGCTCGTATCTACAGCGACTTATTCGAGCACAACACCTGGTTGACCGCCCTAAAGCCGGATACCAAGCTCAACCTCGTGGACCCGCAAGACATCGCCAAGTTCGCCTTCGCCGCTTTCGACAACCCTGAGAGATTTAATGGGGAAGGAATTGACCTCGTCAGCGAGAGGTTAACGGCCGTGCAGATGATGCAGTTTCTGGCTCATGCCACTGGGCGAGATATCAAGGCTGAGTTCTATACTGATGAGAAAGTGGCGCGGGCTGTGGATACCAATCCGTTTATCGGATCGCAGGTGTTTTTGAGGGATGGGGAGAAATGTGTCGATGCTGAGAGGGTCAAGACGTGGGGAATCGGATTGGGCAGCTTCCAGGAGTTTTTGGTCCGCGAGAAGGATGCTGTGGCTCAGACATATGCCTCGTAGGGTAACCAACAGATTTTTTCCAACGTCAAAACCCTTCGGGAGGAAAGAAAGAACAGGAGGTTGGACCCTAAACGGCGAAAATGTTTAGGTGTGAGGGTACTATTTGTTAAAAATTGGTTTGGCACTATAAATGAGGGTCTGATGTTTTCTTGCTCCTTGAGGACATCTTGGCAGTATAGGAAGGACGACTCAGATCGCCATGACAATAGCTTCAGGCCTCACAGCATTTAAATTTAGATTATAAATATGACATAAAGATTGCGTGGAGAAAGAGTGCTGGTTATGCTTGAAACCTTCGTAGATTGTGTTGAACTCGTTCCTGTTAACCCACTGGTATTGAGTATCCGGTGGTGTGGCTTGAAGACGTCCAGAATTCTCATGGCTTCGGATGCTGCTCCGGATTACCAACGCCAGGACCCGAAATCTGTTGGTAGGTGGAATGAAAATACGGTTTTGCAATGTTGGGATGAGAAGGTTCTCTTGGCACATCGGAGTGGCTGGCTGACTTCACATCTCCCTTACATGCAATTACGGCGGCTGAGACATCGGCCGCTCCTTTATTTTCGTGCCTCAAATAGTCCCCGTAAATCCTCCTTTTCACTTTTGTGTAACCCTCGTTACATCAGAAATGGGATCAAAACTAACCATGAAGAGTCATATATTTTTTGCAGTTCTGTTAAGGGCTGTAGCTGCCTCCTCGGAGAATGATGTTGCGCTAAGAGAGGCAGAGACATATTAACCTATCTTTCTACATACCTCGCTGCGATACCGAACAACGCAGGGCCCTTCAGTACAGTCGATGATGAACCAAATACTGGAGATGGAGAGACTGGCAGGTTTCCTTTGGCCCCATCAATCCGTCCCACATTTGGGACAAATACTTCCATTGCCACTACAAGCACGGGTGAGTGGTATTTCTGCCTGAGAATTGAGAAAATAAAGCTAACGTATATCAATCAGACTCGGTGCCCTCACAGATCGATAAAGAGACTTCTCAGTTAGCAGAGCTTGTTTCAGAGTCTTCGTCAGCGGATTTACCACCATCAAACGACCAAGAACTTACCACTACACCAACTTTCCAAACAACCTTTGGTCAAACAACACTTGCATCTCCCTCAACAACTGGCATAGACGAACCAGAAGGGCAGACAGTGATCTTCCTCATTCAACTTCCCGACGACGATAGAAAGCGCAGTATCAACAAGCGAGCAGTGGGAGGCTTTTTTGGAGACGGCAGTCCCGATACCTGCAAATTTGCAGCCAGCTTCAATCTCGCCGAGGGCCAGCTCTTCAAGAACGGAAATCCCATCTATTATGATGGTGAGGACTTCAAAGAGCTGGATAGTCAAGGGACTCCGCCGGCAGATGCAATTACGAAGGGCTTTGCCTCAACTGGAACATCGCTTAATTTCCGAAATGAAGGTCTTCCGAATGGAGAGGCAGGCTTTTGTCAGACTTCTGATGGACACGTTTATATCACGTTTACATCTGCGCCGGCTGGTTGTACACCAGTCGCCCTTAGTGTTTTTGACGGTACGCTACTTCGTTATATGGAGGTCCTTCATTACTAACTTCCTTTCAGTTTCTCGGTGTCGGAATGGCAAGCTTGTTGGTGTTGATGATATTAGCTCCGCTCCGACTGCGACACCTACTCAAGAGAGCAGCACCGTGTCGGAAGAATTCAGCGCACTTTCCTCTGAAGCCGTCGAACCATCTATCTCCAGCTTCGGTGTGACAACACTCCAGCCTGGCGTGATATCATCTTCCGAAACACCGCCGAGCATTGAAGACGTGGCCTCAACTACATCACTGGAGGTAGATGACTCAACCTCGGAGTCCTGCGTCGTCTCGATTTCGGAATCATCATCATCTGAGCTTGCCGAATCTACCAGCAAACTGGACATCGCTTCCACCACGTTAGCCGCGCTAGAATTGTCGTCTGAAGGGATAACGATATCATCTGTAGGGACAACGACTGAGTCTATGGATGAAGCAACCCTAGAAACAACTAGCAATGAAGTCACCACGGAAGTCTCTACTACCGCAGACGAAACAACTGACCAGAGCATTACGACTCCAGAAATTCCAACTACTACTGCTGACGCCTGCGTAGCAGGGATTACCTCGGCGGGAGGCTCGCCTCCCCTGCAAGATCGTATCGATGACTGCGAAGAGTTGAACAGAGTTACAGTTAGCCCTTACACTGTGTAAGTCCACATGGCCTTTCGAAAGACACACCAATTGACTAACTCAATAAAGTACTGTGACAACCGTTAAAAAGCGATGGGAGTATCGCATCCCTACCGGCTGGCCAACTGCAAGACCTACAAACAGACAGCTCGTCCGCCGTCAAGATCCCGATGCGACTACCATTTTCCCCACCGAGACACCTGCCTATGCTACGTATTGTGACTCGGCTGAGGAGTATTATGATGCGTGCTCTAGTGCTGGTGTTACTGCTATGACGACTACTCTGCCTACCCCTACTGAAAGTGAGACGGATGAAAGGCCTGCGTGTCGTGCGGCGTCGCTGGTTAAGAGGGCTGGGGAAGGTTTGGGATATCAGTTTGAGGATGAATGGGATGTCATCCGCCTGCCGGGATGGAGGTACTTCTGAGATACTACATTTTCTATTCACCCTGTAATCCTGGTGGGTTCTGTTCAGATCTGACCATTCTTTTTACCTATTCGACCAGCTGCCCCAATATCTCAATCTACCCTAAGTTATACAAAAATTACTAAAACGTTCTAATAACATCCATTCAAGTCACTGTGATAAGAATAAGAATTTCTTAAATGCTTCAGCCCCAAGGCCCATAGGAAAACGAACGCCAGAAATCACACATCCGCAACATTATCATTGTCTACACTATTGCCTCACATGCCATTCTTACTAAACATGAACAAAAAAAGTACGATTGACAGACTAGCTGCTTCTCGTGCTTAGATAATGTTTGGCCACAGGCGTCTCATCAAGAGAAATCCCGACAAACTTAACAGAATTTCCTTCATGGGCCATTGCAATTGTATCGCCTTGTACATCGACATTTCTTATCTTATAGGTTGGCGGCCGATATGATGGCGGAAGCCAGATAAGTCGCTCACGCCCTTGGTAGACCCAGTCATCCAAAACGTAGAGACACTTGTGCATATCATCCGGCGACTCATCCGAGCCTGTATCTGCAACTTCCTGTGTTGGAAGCGGCAACCGCCCCCTATTTGACTCCAGAAACATTTCGTTTTTAAAAGCACAGAGAGAAAATGCCAGCCCTTTGAACACAAGATTCCATAAACCACTGCGTTGCTTAGTTGCGGTGTCCCATGTTTCGATAATAGTACCTCCATCTACTGATCTTGATAAGACCGCAAGTTTACTTGTTGTTGAGAATGTAAAATCTCGCACTTCAAATTTCTTAGGCGCTTGAAACATGAAACGCTTAACCCATGGCTCGCCTTCTCATACTGAAATAGTTTTGTAAAAGTCAGATACAGTACCGAAAATCTGACCGGATGGGTGAAACGTTATAGACTGGCCGTCGATGAGATCGCAGCCTTCAACTTCTGTTCCGTCCGATGCTTGGAGGAGCTGAGTCTTGGAGGAGTACCTTCCACACTCCACTCCAATGTATCTACTCTCGGGTGAAAATTCGATTCGATATATACAGTGATACCGAATCTCTTTGATTTTCTCCCTCCTAGGAATGTTCCAAAGTTGTAGTAAGGTGTTGTGGCTGCCGTGGTCGCGGCAGTCAAGGATAATGGCGACCACTTCGCCGCTTTGTGACACGTGGAGGGGGTGCATTCTCCACCTCTGTGTTGTCGCTATGCTGCCGTGGGACATGCCAGAAAGATTGAAAGTGTTAACAGTGTCAAGTGTAAGGCATTTGGGATCATAAGAAAGAACCTGGAGATTCCCCAACAAAGACAAGGAAACCAAGTGGCTGGTTTGTGGTACAAACACCATACTAGCCAGTCGGTCATACACAGCAATCCTTTTAGTCAGCGATCTATCCCAAACTTGGAACTGATCATCGAGGTCTAACTGCAAGAGAACAAATTGTCCATCTGGTGAGTATGTAAGGGCCTGAACCCTGACCTCGAAGGACTTCATAGACCCATCAATCACGGTCCATTGTTTTGTTGCCATTTTCGAAGAATAACTGATCGCCAGGTTGTTGCCATCCAAGAACTCAACGTTGTCCGGAGGTCCTTCTGCGACCCCGAATGTCGAAGTGGATTGACCGCCGAGGATTCTAATCACAGGAACATGACCCGATACATGTGCTCGCAAAGGCCCCTCATTAGGGTCCTGCTTGACAAAGGTCCTCGAGAATGTCCCAATGGACTCTCCGGTGACTAGGTCAAAAACATCGACCATATGGGTATGGCTTTCATAAATTCCAATCATCTCATCCGGAGATATCAACAGAAACGAGGACCATACGCTCCAAGTAGCCCGATAGCTCCCAATCAACCTTTGTCTTTTTGGAGTCATATCCCAGAAATCGACACAGTCATCGAACCTCACTGCGACAATTCTGTTGTCGATAGAGATTGACAGTTCGTAAATATCCTTCGTGGCTCCGGAGACCCATCTCTCAGACGGCAAGATGAGAAGAACTAATTGCCCCAGTTCCACGTGATATAGCGCAGCAGAGTCGCCCTGACAAGCAGCTACGAGCTGTCCATCAGGTGAAAAAGCTATATGCGTCGGGAAGTTTCGGGCCGGAAGCTCTAGAGCGGTCACCTGGCTTTCATCCTCAATATTCCATACGCAGAGAGTACAGTCGTTTGGTATTGATGCCAATATATTGCAACTGGCTGGTGAAAACGAGATTTCAATCATGCCGGATGGAAGACGGAGACTGACTTCAGTTCCTTTCCCAAGATTCCTGACGCGCACTGTCCCATCCCGGTACCCAGAAGCAAGTTTGAATCCATCGGCCGAGAAACAGACTGACACCAGCCTACCTGACTCCTCAAACCTGTATTTTTCGGATGCTGTAATATAGTCCCAGACTCTGGTCGTGTTATCAACTGATACAGACGCCAGTAGGGTCTCCGTTGGGGAGAAGGCTGTACAGCGAATAGCCCCCGTGTGCCCTTCAAGGGCAGAAAGCTCGGCAGGCCAGGTTTGTTGTGTTTCAGGTTTCTTCGTAATCCAGGCAGGAATCAGTCTTTGGTAGTAGGAACGCACTAAACTGTCTTTTGGGGAGAACAGAAGAGCAGAGCAATACATTTGAAGAGGGGTATGCTCAATAGTCCATCGGTTGTTAAGCACAAAGCGCTTCGCATCGTGTAACAATAGCGATAGGTCATGGTTTGTAGACGACTATCAATGAAGCTTGTGAGCCATTGGGAGTCAATTTATGATGGTGGCACTGAAAATACTTACTTCGATAAACCGACCCAGCTGACTGAACACTGGTATTATTGATGAGGCTTCTCCAATGAATGCCATGACTTCCAGCCAGGATAGAAGGTTTTCTTTGAGAAAGCTGTATACTAGAACAAGTGATGCCTGGTATTCGGCGTCCCCTGACTTCTTATTGGCGAGAAGTTTGCGATGTGTTTGAATGAGATGATCTGCCCAGTAGCGGCACGCATATTGTAGATACGGTGGGATATGGCTTGTGATATGACTAGGATCAACCTCAGAAACGAGGGTTCCTGGAAGACTCAAACGGCAGATATTTTCTTCAAGCTTGGTGTTCATAAGCGCAAAGCATCTATGCAATACCTCGTGGTGCATTTCAAGCTCATTGATAGAGAATGGAAGCCGCTCGGACCGTTTCGGGTCGAGAATAAAGTCTCGGAATGATAGGTGAACAAGTAAGAGAGGAAATCCAGGATTTTCAGGGACGTCGATAATAGAATAGAGCTGGCCAAGATAGTACTCAACATCGTCCCTCGTTATCGTTGTCGGGAGCAGGTGGGAAAGTGCTTCCACTGAAGTAGGTCGAAATAGGACAACGATGAAGCCGATCAGTTGACTGATGCCGGTGTAAAATGGAGTTTTCTCCTCTTGCGACCAACCATCTGTTTCTGGGAAGGTCAAGACTTTGTGGTATATGTCATCCATCGTGTGCTGGGGACCTTGTGTCTCCCATTGATCTTGAAAAAAGAGGTTTAAGCGTCTCTCTCTGAACCGTCTGTTGACAAAATGGGGAGAATCAAGGAATCGACAGGCAGTTGCGGCGTAGATAAAAAGACCATCCGCCTTTTGGACCAGTCTGTTTATATCAACCTCATTTACTCCGCCATCTGTGACACGCCATCTCGTAGCGATACTCCCTAAAGACTCGGACAGGTAAAATGCAATATCGTTGTTACTGCCGGGGGACGAGTCGATCTTGTTCAGTCTGTGTGTTTGGAACAACCTGCTGGGTAGATTCTCCATCGCCATGGAAATCTGCCCTTCTCGCCTACTCGTAATGAACAGGCGAAGTTGGATCTGATGAAGATTTTCAAGATTTGCTAGCATACCTAACAGGTCTTCTGCATCTTCGTCCAAGCACTCATCTAAAGCGTCTATCACAACAACGAGCTGGAGTGGGACGAACGTCTTCTGGTCCAGCATCTCCAGGGGTTTGATAATGAGCTTTTGTAGCTGCTGTTGTGGAGCTTTTGTATGGATTCCTGGATTGTCTTTGATAGCTTCTGCAATGCGTACTCCAACGTCTGGAAGTGCATCTGCCAAGCACCATGCAATTGTACGGAAGAACTCGGCTGTGCTATTTCTGGTGGCGTCGCCTTGAGCAAAGAAAAAGCTCGCACCAAGAAAGGCTCTACTTGGTTGTTTGATCGGGTCGGTAAAAGGAACTCTTGCTTCCAAACTACTCGCAACTGTTAAGGCAATACTCGTCTTTCCAGTTCCAGCCATGCCTTGCAGCCAGAATACCATTTTACTTTCGGGGTCGTCTGTCCAGTTCTGGATTGTTTGAAGTATGTGGCGCTGAGTGCCTGGTAAGCAAACGGCTTCCACTTTTGAAGTTCGACGTGAGTCAAAGACAGCGTTTCCAGTAACCTGCAACGACTGTAAGAGCTGCCGTCGGTCGAAGCCCTGTTTGTCCAGATATAAGGTCAAGTCAACGAGGAAATAGTGAAATACGATAACTCACCTGCACTACCCTTAACGTTTCATGCTGCAGGACCTCAATCCTTTCGGTTCTTTCCTGGATATCTTTAACCACCTGCCATGATCTCAACGTTGTGATATTGACTTCAGCATTTACGCCCTTGTCAATACGCTGGCTAATGGTCTCTATGTCAAGCCACGATTGCTTCCAGCCGTCGGCATTCAGCGCATTCCTTAGAGCGCGATGTACCTTGTTTCGTCTCCCGTACTGGAGCACAAAGCGAGCTTGATATATATATATCTTGCCGTACACGCTGACGAGATCGTCTCTTACATGACAAAGGGATTTCCGCGATGAGTCAGATTGACTTAGGAAAGTTAGTAAGACGCTGTTTTGATAGAATGGAACATGGACCAAGAAACGGGGCAGTGTATCGAACACTCTAAGGGAAAAGACCATTTTGGGAGCCAGCTCTTACATACCAGGAAGACTGCAGGTGAGGTAAGAAGTCCTGTTCATGGAAGCCTTGATATCTGGCCATAAGAAAGATGACATTGGTGAGACCATTAGCCGCATCCTCGTCTTGCTGAAAGACGTTTTCCAAAATCTAGCGACGAGATTGATTAGAGAAATGCTAGTGTCGTAGTAAAGGTTATCTTTACCGGCAAAATAGTCGTTACTCCAGCCCAAGCCAAAGCTGCAGAGGGCTCAGCTGCAACAGCGCCAGAGATGATAGGCTTCAGCGTGTTGATAACTTGAACAGCCTTGAGAATACTTTCCCGAACGACGATTGGTTGACCCCGTATTGTAAAGGACAGATGGGCCTCTGAGAAAGTCTTAAGTCTTTGTTCTGCATTCTTTTGAATAGCCTCTAGCTGACTCTTATGAGTCACCTCCGACGGATTGTCCGGCGAACTGGGATCGCCTACTTAGGTAGCTTATCATTAGTCGTGTGTCATGATATATACCTGTATTGACAGCCAGTACATACGAGCCTCCATATCTCCGTCTTCGCTCTCTAGGAACTTTTCTAGCTTTTGCAGAAGCTCTGAATGCTGTGGATCTCTCTTGACGTTCTCGTAAGCCTCCGGCCATACATTGGCCCAACTGGAGAGATCGAGATTCTCAGTTGATGAGGGATCCGCCTCGGACTGAGTGGTAGACATGGATGCATCTCCTGGTTCTGCTGCAACGTCGACTTGATCTTCTCGTTGCTGTATTTCGGTATGCGACTGTCGGGAGTCACTCGTGATTCGATCAGAAGCCACATGTGCTCCGTCTGCCTATCCCAGCGTTAGCGACCCGACTACCAATTATTTGGATTGAATCGTACCGCTGAATCGCCTTCATCAGAGCCGATCCCGAGACGCCCAAAGCGCTCCCGAGTATGGACCTTGAGACGTCTTAGGGTGTCTTTCATTGCTCCTGGCATAGTCCCTTTGCTGTTTGATAAGACCGAACCGCCAGTGCAGCTTCATTAGACACCAAGTCACCTCTGTGAAAGTCGTTTGAGAGGGATTAGTTACTGCTGAAAGTTGGGAGAAAACCCCGCTTGATGCAGCCTGATTCAGCTGCGATCAGACAAAAAGATTCTCCAATCAGGCTCTAGGAATGCCAAGCACGTCGCTCATTTTTAAGGCACCCATGCAGGATACGTCACGAAATACTTGATTCCACTGGACATTTGCGTCCAACGTGCTTAGAAAGACAGAACTGGAAGATAGGCTTGCGCTTTCTTCAACAATCTAGAAAGCCCAGACAAACTATTTAGTTCGTCTGATCCATCGAACACCTATCTACAAGTACCGGGCCTGCATGGCATGTTTAATGCTACAGCAGAGTAATTGCAATTTCGATCAAGACCGACGCGGTGGAGTTGGGCCGAAGTGCAAACGGCGCCTACCAGATCGATAAATGCTGTGACTTTACTCAAGAGTCGGATTAGGGTTGGCTAAAGTTGATCTCAGGGGAGATTAAACCTTGATATGGATATACTATATACAGGAATTAAATAAAAAGTCGGGAAATGCAGTCAGAGCATCGCTCAGTCCTCAGTCCAACCACAGAGATATTCATAACCCATCGCCGGCGGCAAATTGAACCAGCACTTTGTGTACTGGATCGGATTCTCAATATCCATGTCGCTGTAATCCGGAACAGTGGCGTCTTCAATAGTACATTCCTCAGGAACGTTGCCATTAACTGAAACGCAGCGTTTGGGGTTGTCGATCCGATACTTGACGCAATCATAGTTGTTCTTGAGAGCCGCTTCATAGTCAAAAACATAGCCCTTCAGCGTCTTGAGCTCATCGCCTTGGAGGTTTCGTACTCCACCGATACTCCCAGGGCCGTTGCCTTTGGAGCGAAAACAGATGCAGCGCTGCAGTACACATTAGAATATTTGGAATAAGAGGTGTGTGATGGCTTTTTTACCTTCTCGTGCCAGGGGCAGCCTTCCATGTGATCTTTACAGACCTGTCCAGACATGTCCTGGTAACTTGGAATCGAACCAACACCGTTGTGGTGCTATATGAGTATTAGCCATGTCTTAAGAATCAAGTATGTCTTGGGGTATTTACCTTTGAGCACTCAGTGTCCTCCTATAAATTCGAAATCTCGTGTTAGTGTTGCTCTACATCTGCAAATGAATAGGACTAGTGGCTTACATCACTGACCATGAGGAAGTAATCGGCTTTGTTCTTTGACTTCATGGCCTTGACAACAGCGAACTCATCCTATAACTCGCTCGTTAGTAAACCGAACCTAAGCCCATGAGAGGTGACATACCCATTTTCTCTGAACCTGGGTGATATATTGGTTCATAACAGGCTTTTCAATGTCCCTACTGAGCCAGTCGCCATCACGGAAGAACTCATATACAAACTCCGTCATCTTGTCGTCGCTCCAGCCGGTTGGGTTTACACCACCAAACATGTTGGCAACAAAGTTCTCAGTCGAGTTGAGGATCTGACTAAACATGTCGCCATATGCTTCCTCAAGCTTCTTTTCCAAGGTTTCTGGTGACACCTTTTCTTCCCAACTCGTGACCGCCGACATGGCAGCAAACATACCGGCAAAGGCAGTCATTGTGCCGGTGAAGAGAGGCTTAGCAGCTCCAAAGCCTGCCAGCGAAGTCAGTATGCCAACGAGCATGTTGACGAAGTCTCCGTTTTCTTCCTGAGGAGGTGTGCCGTATTCTCGAACAATCTTCTTGATCTCCGAGGAGAGCTGGATTACGGATTCCTTGATAGTCTGCCACCAAAGCGTTTTGAAACCATCAAAGGTGTTAGATATCCGGAAGTGCATGTAGTAGCCCTGTGGCGGAATGTAAGTTGAGCAGCGTTTGTCCTCGGGCAATGCGCAGCTCGAGGAAGTCAAGATAGTGCAATCACAAGTCGAACCTGATGGCGTGTCCATGACTTGCATGAAGAAGCGATCGGACCATTTCTTTGCTCCGTGGTCGTGAATCCACTTCTTCCACCACTCAGCCGACCCGCTGTCTTTCCAGCTTTTGTGAGCGACGTTGATATCTTCGGTCTGAATCGTGTGAATGCACACGCCCTTGTCATGGTCTTCGCCTTTACCGGGTAGGTCAATAATGGGAATGTCGTCTCCTACAGAACCACCGCCAGTTTTGGGCAAACCAGGGTCCGCTACAAAAGGTAAGTTTGGGTCTAGAGAAACTGTGGAAAGGAACACATACTTGTTGGGGAACTGTCGTCTCCACCAGTCGAGCTACACCGGTTCCAGTAAGTCCAAGCCTGAAAGGTATTGTCAGCTAAAGACCTCAGTAAAGTCGATTCCAGGCAAAGCACATACCTTGTTTGTTTGAGGATCAACTTTGACTAGATCCGCTCGACCTTTGCCGCCCTGGTTTGTAAAGTGCTAACAACAACGATCAGCCATCCAGTAAAGCCGCGAGTCCGAGGGCCAACTTACCATGTTCTCGCCTCGATCAATAGGATTATAAAGCATGCCGCGGTTAGTCCAGGAAAAAGAGCTACCGCCTTGAGCTTTATGACCTTTGTTGGTGAAGACATCAACAGCACCAGTGTACTTGTCAACATGAAGAAGGACGGCTCGTCCAGACGCCTCGACATCTGCGAAACGGATGTTGGCTCGATCCCTATAGTAGCAGTTAGTATTTGGGTATGGCTGTGATTGATGGTGAACTAACCATCCTTCTGAGAACTTAGTCTGGTCAACGTTCTCCAGACCATCGGCTTTGTTGAGCCAACCGGTAATACGACCATTCTTCTCAAGGCACAACGCATCAGCCCGTCCATCACCACTAATAAATTCGTTAGTTCTCAATATGATCCGCCAGGAAAAGCTTGTGTAGACTTACTCAATGTCATGAAATCTCATTCCCAGATCAAAGTTACCAACACCCCAGCCTTGGTTGCAGTCTGTCGAAATAGCAGTACCGCTATCAAAAGAAATGCGATCAGCTCCCTTGTCATATTGGTTCTTGTACACCATCAAATGTCCAGTCGCCTTGTTCTGCACAATGACGTCGCATCTCCCATCGCCAGTCCAGTCAGCGAGATGAATACCGTTTCGCGGCCCAGGAACCCTCAGCTCAATCTTGGTGTTGTGTCCCCACGCAGGCGGGGAGTGGATGTTGACATTGATCTCAGCAGCATGACCGTCCTGGTAGATCCAGACATAATCATCGCTGCCAGTACCACGCATGTCGCAGTAGTAGTTGCCGTCTGATCTAAGACGATTACGTCGAAGTGGTCTTTTTCTTCTTTGAGGAAGATGTAGTCAAGACGGTTGGAGCCGTAGATGCGTCCGAACTTGATGCTGTCTTGGATTCCTGTCACGGCTTGGCCAGCATGGGTTTGGCCCGCAGATCTCCATTTCGGTACCTATACTCGTTAGTCAGGAGATCGTTTCTTTAGACTGTTCTTCAGACTTACTATTCCGCTGCCGCTGCCTCTGTTGTTGATCCATGTGCTGACTTGACCATGATCACCGATATACATCACATCGCTCCGGAAACTGTGTATGAGCATCAGTACTTCTATCGCTAACATATGATGATGCTATCATGCCAACTTACTCTCCGTTGAGGTCGGCTGCCAGTCATGTTAGCTACGTAAAAAGAAGGAGAGTGAAACACGACATACCAAGGATTATACCCGCCTTGTCTGGTTGGGCATTGTTGAAGACAGTTCCACGAATGCCCTTGGCTGTGCTGAAACCTTGCCATTGAGGCTTGTCACCCCAGCCACCGTTCCGGGAGCACCTAATACTGTCAGACTTGGGTCATCATGCCCGGGGTAAACGTACGCTATCTCGCCAGCAGACTTGACTAGGCAGAAGTCTGCTCTACCGTCGCCATCGATGTCTGAACATGGGTCAGTACAGCTGAGCCATAGAAGGAATGCGACGAATATGTGGTGGCGACTGACCTGCGACGCGTACATCAGTGGCTTTCAGGCCATCGAAACCACCAATGACTTGTCCGATGCTCTCAAACTTGGGAGGATTTCCGCCTCGGTTGAGCGAAACCCATACAGCGTTCTCCTTGATACAGAAGAAGTCGTCGAGGCCGTCGTTGTTCTAAAAATTATCAGAGGGATTGAGAATGGGATATTGTTCGGGGACACTTACAAAATCAGCGAATGCGTACCCTAGTGAAATCATAATCAGTAGTGCTCAAGGTGAGGGGACCTGGAAGTACTTACGAGGACCCAAATCACAGTTCATGTCAACGTTGAACTGAACCGACTTGTCAAACTTGCCTCCCCCCAAATTCTGGCGGAACCAGTATGCGTTTTTGTCCTTGGTGTTATGATAGACACGTATCCAATCATCAAGAGAAGCAGTCCGTTCCGCATTCGGGTCACCCTTGACAATATTCGCGAAGAAAATATGCCAAGGGATCGCATCAGTGATAGACTTCGGATCACTCCCCTTGTCAATCTCAGCACTCTCAATAACACCCTTCGAAGTACTCTTGTGAACATAATTCCCATCGTCATGACCACTGCCCATCTGAGACTGACCAGGTAAACCAGCATTACCAGCGACCTTTTTACACTGGTTGCTCGAACCACCAGCGGCATCATCGATATTATCAACCTTTGCAGGCGGCTGGATCTGGTCTTCGATCTTGCTGATTGCATCCCACCAGACACCCGCGAACATCTTGTAGCCATCGTCGGTCGGATGGTCTTTATCAGGGCCGATGTCATCCATGGACATGACGCTTCGTACGTCTGCGAGGGCGATGCGTGCTCCTTTGTATGCTGCTGCGACTTTTCGGATTTGCTTGCTGATACCGTCGGAGCAGGAATTTCTCGACGAGTCTTTGTTTAGGAGGAGGGTTGATAGAACGACTGTTACGCCAGGGACACTGGTGAAGATATCATCGACAAGGCTTTTTGTTCGCTCGCCGGCTTTGCTAGGGTCGCCTCCTGAGTTGCAGTCATTTCTAGCTAGTTAGCTTGGCTTAGGGAGGTTTTTGACTTGGTAGGCTTACAATCCGGCGTTGATGAGAACCAGGTTTGGCTTCATCCACTTGCTTTTTGTCCAAGCGCCATGGACAGACTCAATCGTCCAGCCAGGATGGCCTTCGTTGTCCTAGCAAACAGTAAGTACGCCACCAATGAAAGCCATCACTTAGTATTACTTACCGAGTCTGCCATGGTCCCATCTCTCTCTGATCCAAACATGTTGACTTTCCATCCGCGGAATCGGAGCTGAGCTCGAAGCCACTTGCGGTAACCATTACCATCGCTAGACTTGTAGCCTTGAGTAATGGAAGCACCAAGTGGCATGAGTCTCAGATAAAAGTCTTTGGCAGCCCTTCGGTCAAGTTCTGAATTATGATTAACTGTAACGGTCACGTTGTCGAATTCGTTGAAGTCTAGGTCAGTGCCGCGAGGATCGGTATGCTGTCCATGGCGTTGATCATCCGAATGAATAACGTCGGGCGCATACCCACTACCGTAGGGCGAAATTCCATCTGCGTGGCTAGCAATGAGTGGATATGGGTAAAGCAGAATGGCATTTATCATTGAGATAGCGGCCTGGCCACTGAGAAATAACCGCATCCTTAAGTCTGGATACGTAGTACACTTGATACAAGAGAATAAATAGCGTATAGAATATTACTGAGACGCGAAACCCGCAAGACCGATGATCTTATATCATATCCTTCTCGCTTTGGCATCGGATCTCTCTGGAAGTTTCCACTTCATGCCTTCCCTTTACAGCCCCCAAGACAAGTAAGACGACAGTAAAAGGATTCAGATCCCACAATACTTGGGATCATCATGCCATGACATCTGACTAAGATAAACACATCTATGGGTCCGTCACTCTTGGCATTGTCCATTCCGATCCCTCTCTGATTGGCTTGCTCGTTCCGGCCCTTCCATTATTGGCTTGCTGATAAGCGAGATATCCTTATGACGACCAAACACACGACCTCGCTCGGCGACATCTCGATTTGGCTGAAACCTTTGCACCTCTTCATTTTTCCAGAAGGCCTGTTTAGGTGATATTTTGCTTCGAGGGACTTTTGGACATGCTGCAAGACGGTTAGAAATTTGGCAGATTAAAACATGCAGGCTGTGATTCTCGACTTCGTTGGCTGCTTCAAAACAGGAGGCCGTGATTATCATGGCAGAAGGTCACCAAAACAGCTAGTTAAAATATTCCACCAACATCAATCTCCTTCAGTCCTACTATGATATCGCTACAATCTTCGGTGCATCAACTCTATCAGGTGAGGAGGTCCTTTCTGTTCATGCACATTTCAGTATTAACCACACAGAATACCTACAAACCCTGCCACAAACATCTTCCTATGATTCGCCAACCCTACAAGGCTGTGTCAGAAACGGAACATAGCCACGTGCGCTCTATGTTCAACCCCGTTCTTGAGATCGGTTAAGCCGGGAATAAGAAGGTGATGTTCTCTGCACTTAAGCTGTCTTATTTATCCTCCTTGATTGGCCGCTCTTTGATCGACATGTTGCCTGCCAAGCCCCCGTTCGGCACTCATATCCGCGAACCCAATCTCACATAAGCCGGAGAGTTAATCTTAGCTAAGTCGGGAGAGTCGCTCGCACTCGCTTAAATGGACCCTTATTATGTCCCTTATGCATATCGAAGGGGCAGAGAGTATCCGTTCTACTGTTAAGGAACGTAGGTGATGTCACACCACCCCCCTCGGATAACGTGTGTGTGAGGCGCGTGATGTGAGCCATCAGCTGTGGGGACTATCAGCTCAAAAACATTGTCAATTCCCAAACACTAGTAACAGAAAGGCCTCGCTGGTCAGCTATACTTGCTGTCCTCTCATTGAAAATGCTTTCGCTTTCCTTTATTCTTATGGTGAGCAAGTCAATTAACGAAGTAAGTGTTGATAGTTACTGTCATGACATCCTCCGTCTCGGCTAGTACTGGGCAAATAACAAGCGAGAAATGCAACCTCACGAATATACCTCCACGTTCCCATTGAGCTTCGGCTCCTTATCCCCTCCCTCATCGATGAATATCTCCCTCAGTCTCTTCTTCGAAATCTTAGGAAAGTAGTGCGCAAACCCATCAGTACCCCTCACCAACGTTTCAATCTGACCCGCGATCGTCCCGATTATTGTACGTTCATGCCCCGCATGAACACCATAGTTCATATGCTCTTTCCACAACGGATCATTTCGTGTGGAACAGGTCCCTAGATCTTTCCACGAGGTCATGACGATGTAATTCGCGGACGAGCTCTCTGACCGGATAACGTTGACCGCGTAGTCGGTTGAGCACCCGCCGCATGACCATACACGACCTTCGAGGGCGCTGTCTAGTCTGGCTCTTGCGTGGCAGTTTAGCCAACAGTCTCCCTTGTGAGTCCATAGACACTCTTGTAGCTGTTGGCCTGGAAGGTCGAATTCTTGCATTGTTGAGTAGCGGAATGACCATTGTCCTACGGGCCATTTGAATTCCTTGTCTGGTCGAGTTATGAACGGGTACATATCGGTCCACTTAGCATGCCCACAGATACTGCCAAGTTCTTCAGATTCCTGAAGAGTTCGGTGTAGAGCTTTAACGCCCTCAATGATCTGATCTGGCTGGCGGCCTGTATTCTTTCCCGGAAACAGTATCCTCTGTGTTTTGATGAGGAGGTGTTTCTGGGAAGAAGTATACATTTTCTGCTGCAGTCGTATAATAAGTTTGCCTTCATCGTTGAACATCGGTTGCACAAACTTTACACTCCGCTGGCCTGGGGGCAGCACGCCAAATATGAAACGGTTGTATCTCGATATAGCCGACATGACATCGAAATGAACCCCTCTCGAAAGGTAAGGCGATACAGACGATCGCTGCAAATGCGCAGCGCCATTGAGAACACAGGCCCGCCTGCCCTCCTTTTCAGTAAAGACTGTACGACTCTTCCGCGGTTCGTGGAATTTTCGACAGACATCGCAGAGTATCTCGTCAGGCCAAATGTGGCTTTGTTCAAGCCGACAAAGGAAGAACCATTTATCAAATCCGTTAAGCGTTATCGCGTTCTTGAAGAGGCTGTGAAGCCAATATGATGTGAAGGCGAGACTCGCGCGGTCAATCGGTGCGAGGAGACTGGCGATCAGAGTTAGAAGCTCTGGAGGGAGGCTTTGGAGGGTTGTTGGCGGTGACCAAGCGGCGGGTTCTTTTCTCGGAAGAACTCTTTTCTTAGCCTTTTCTAGAACGTCAATATTTTGGACACGTGTTGGTATCAGCATATGACTCTTGGACGTAGGGCTTGCATGCTTCTGGCGGAGGGTAAGCCTTCTCAGCTTGGCGAGAAGTGTCATTGTGGTTATTCGGCTGTGCGGACGCAACGTAGTAAGATGAAGGAAAAGAAATTTTAAGACGTATGTCCGGGTTCGCTGTCTTTATAAGAAAGTCAAACATCTAATTGGTGGTAAGAGAAGCAATGCTACAGGTGCATTGCAAAAGTCAAGGCGTAAACATGTTTGAGTGAAAGGGCTTAGGGCAAAAAGCCCGATACCTGGCGTTGAGGCTTAACTGTAAAAGAAAGTATATGTCACAATGACAGTTTTATATAGGGTTCAGGGCTTTATGAGTGGCTCTGATTTGGAGTACGGCTCTCGGTCAACAGTCAGGATTGGACGACGTGAGCGGCGTTGTGGCACACCTAAGCACGTCAAAACTCATAATGATGATTCCAGGAGTCAGGATATGTGTTGAACATGTGTGCAAGGGTTAAGTTGATTCAACTATGGAGTGGGCCCTGAGGGCCGGCTTTGCGCTGGCCGACGTGCACGTGACCGTCGTGCCCAACAGTATGAGGACACTTTCCGCTTGGTGATAAGCAATTACCTTTCTTAGTAACCGTTGGCTTGGTAATCACACAGCCACGTTCACTCCCACGCGTCTTCCTCATCGTCGTCCTGGTGCACTACATCCGGTTCCTCCCTCTCAGTTTGGTCTTCATACCGCACTTCAAAAGCCCCATCGCCCAAGTCATCCTCAAATGTTGTCAAAGATGCGGAGGCTGTACGACCTTCACCTCGGAATCTCCCGGGGGCCTTCTTCTCCGTCAACTACTATTATTTAGCTTTCGTGCGTTTTACGGTTCAACTTTATGACTCACTCCGCGAATGGGAACCCATGTGAATCTGATCCCATGAAAGAAGACAACGTGGCCTTTGTCATTCTATACCCGTTCATTAGATAATCGGCAAAAGGTGGCAAAACAACTTACATCATCACTCTGAGTGCTTATCCATCCCTCTGCGCTTCCTCCATGCAGATAACTTCCCTTGGGGGCCACTTCACCAAACTCAAGAGCCGTTGTGCTAAACCCAACATCGACCAATTTATCTTTAGAGTTCCAGCAATTAACCGATGCATTCTCTGCTGCCCACGTCGAAGTGACGATCCACAAGCCATTCTCTCTGACCTCAGGGTATGATTTCACTACGGCTTTGGCGTTCTGCTTCATCCACCGAAGAAGAGGTTCTTTATGATAATACCTCTCATGAACAACAGGACCACTTGTTAGAAGAACAGCTCCATGATTTTTGTCGGCCTGGAATCGGAAGCAGGCGGAGACGTCGTAGGGCAGTGCTGCTGCTGCCAGCATAGGTATTGCCCCAAGGCCAACGCTCAGATCAATCGCGCGCCCTCTCGTCTCGTTGCCCAGCTTAGGTCCCCATATTTGCTTCTGAGATGGCGCTCGCTTCAATGTTGTGCCGTCGATAGATGACAAACCAGACGGTAAACTTGGCGACGATGTGAGGTCTCCAATGGGATTCCAGGCCCCAGTCGAGTCAAAATATCCGATGAATCCGGGCTGGAATTGACTCAAGGGAATTGGTAGGTACAGCGCCGTGCCGAAAGGATGCGCTCGCATGAGCTCGGCATACTTGAGATCCAAAGCCTTGCCCATTGTCTTTAGCTGTTTGAAAGGTTTCGTTAGTGATAGAGGGGTAGTAGGTCTCTCTTATCTTGGGTTAACGCAAGGCAGCACAAATACCTCGTATATCAGTACCCGACTTAGCCGATGTGGCGCTAATAGTGTGCCAATATTTATGCGCGCAATGTTACACTGCGCTTCAGCTTATGATACTGTATCCTATCAGCTGGTCGCATTGCACAATTGTCTCGGCCGTTCGATAATCGACGAAATAATAAACGCGTCACTGAGCGATTGGAAATGGCCGCAAATTGTCCAAGCATCGTTCCTATCTTTTTGTCACCTAAAGCCAATGTTTCAAATTTCTTACATACATTAGGATGAAAACCCCGCATCAGAGCCCAGTGATCATATGTCTTGCTACTGATCTCTAGTGCTTGCCCAAGTCGTCTTTCCCCTCTTTTCCTGTCACTGACGTAAATGATTGCTGAAGTGCTCACCTCTCACAATATCCACCATGGCCACAGATCTCACGGCTCAGCTCGAACATGCTGCCACATTGATCGCATCTCAAGAGCAAGATGAAGAGCTCATCCCGGACGGTCAGTTCTGCCGTAATAAAGACTTCTTGAAGGACGTGGATCTGGAAATATGCAAGTTTATCTACGCTGTCATGCTTTCCGATCGCTCCGAGAGGGCAAAGCGATTCTCCATGGCAAGTGAGGAAGTATTGATGACCAGAGGTGTCGGAAATAATACCTCTGGACTGAGGGATGCCGCTATCTTGGGCGCTCTCGCTGTTTTCAACGTTCTCAAAACTGAGCCTATGAGAGGTGTTGTTGTCAGCATGTTTGGGAGAGTTCTGAGGAGACAGTGGGAGGTTGCAGATCCAGAAGATCAGCCTGAGGCTCTGGATCGGGCAGTGGAATATCTAAGAAAAGCTGTTGAATTTGGGCCGCGGGATCACTTAAGTCGAGCACTGCATTTGGATGACCTCGGTGATATTCTGACACAAAGATACAAGGTTACCCATGAAGAGGTCGACTTTGAAGATGCAGCTGCGGCTTTTCATGAAGCGTTGACGACGGGCTTCCCGGGGAAGCCAATTTTCTATCTAGGCTTGGCAAAACTACAACAGGAAAGGGCGTTGTTCCAAGAAGGGCATACGGAAAGCTTGCTTCGTGAGAGCATGGCTACTCTCCAACTTGCCGAAGATTCAGTCCCAAGCCAATTCGACTCGACGCCCTTCAGATACACAGTTGCAGATATACATCGTGCTCGCGCCGCGTGTTTCGTTCACCTATACGACCTGGGCCAAGATATCGAAAAGCTCAGAAAGGCTAAGGCAGCTCTCAACAGAGGACTCGCAGTTGCTGAAGAAAAGCGTTCGAATGACCGTTTCAACTGTCTCATCAACTTGGCATCGCTACAACAAAAGCTCAACGAAGAAGAGAACACACGAGACCCATCTGCTGAGATTGGTTATCTGAGACAAGCCCTTCGTGTTCATCCAAACTCCCTAGAGGCACTGGAAGAGCTGGCGAATGCACTGGGTGAAAGAGCTGAGCAGAATAACCACCGGGAAACACAAGTTGAAGCAGATAAGCTTATTGAGCGGATGAATGAGCTACAGATCGTTGATCCATCTCCAAAAACACCGGCACGACTTATCAGAGATGCGGGTGCTCATGAAGAGCAATTCAGCAAAACCGGGCTCTTCTCGGAAATCGACCAGGCTGTCAAGTGCTTGCAAGGCGCCCTCGATCACCCAGATTTACAAGGCCATCAACAGATCGACGGCTATCAACAACTCGCTATAGCACTTCTCATCAGGTTCGAAGCCAATGGTGACAAAGATGATCTCCGCAACGCATGTCAAGCCAACCTCAATGTTTTGCCGTTTCTCAACGACCTCGATGATACTATGAAAGCTCGATGTTTGAGGGCTTCTGGGAGGGCTGCTTTTGTGTCGGCCCAGATTCCCGGACAAGAGCAGTTCATCGATGGTGCTTTGACGGCACTGATTGCAGCGAAGGAAATAGCGTTGAGGACCGATCCCTTTTATCTTACTGTCATGAATGATATTGGTAATGCTTATGTCGTCAAATGCCAGTGTACTGGCGAGGTCAAGTATCTGTCACAGGCCGCTGAGGCATATCAGGATGGTCTTGATGCCTCAAAAGAGCAGGGGTCCTCTGGCGGTAACATGTGTATCATGTTGACTCATGGTTTGGGGAATACAGCGCTCTATCAGTTCAAATTCTCTGGAAGGCTGGAAGACATCAACACTGCGATCAAGGCGTTCGAGCAATGTCTTGACTCAACTGGGCCAACCGAAGTTCGAGCTGGCTCTAGAACAAGAAGTCTTAATCATGCTCTTCAGCTTAGATACGACGATACTGAGGACGTCAGAGACGTCATAAGAGCTGGTCAGATTGTCGAGGAGGTACTGAGCAGGAATCTCAACCTTCCACCAGTCGAAATCTCGGCACTGCACAATATGCTGGGAACAGCTTATCTTCGTCAATACCACCGGGAAGAAGATCTAAGCTTTCTCGCTCAGGCTGAGAAGAACTTCAACGTAGCTCTCTCTTGCGGATGCATGGATAAGTTTTACTTATTCTCGGCGAGGGTCAATTTGACACGTACGTTGCAGTACAGAGCCAAGAAGACACTTTGCCTGCGAGATCTCCGTGATGCGCTCGTGAACTTCCAAGAGTGTATCTCAATGGGTGGTATGGATGACATAAATCGCGGAGGACTTCTCATCAACCAAGCAGAACTACTCATTGCAATCTGGACTGTCAGTCCAGCTCCATTAAGCACCGTCGCTGCAAACGCATACCTGGCCTTAACCGCTCAATTTGCATCAGCACCAGGTATCGCTCGTCATGCGCTCGCGTGGATGAAAGTCTATGCATCTATGTTTGCGCACGTGGTCGCAAAGGATTCGACAGCTGCAAGGAACTACATCCGGGAAGCAGCTGAGGATCTCCCCTTTGCGGTGTATGCTTGTACCACTCGTGCTGATCAGTTACGTCAAGCGAAGAAATTCCAGGCTGTGCCGACACTTGCCCTGTGGTTTTCCCTCGCCGCTGGAGATTCAGCAGTTGAAGCACTACAGTTATATGAGAGAAGTCGATGTGTCTTGTGGGAGGAGATCCTTAACAAGGGCATTGATTCTGGCCTGGATGATTTGAAGGAGAAGTTTCCAGATTTGGCGACTCGTTTCATTGAAGCGAGAGTCTCTGAGAAAGCCAAGGGCCAGCGAGCGGCGAGATTCGACCTTGATAAAAAGTTTCTCCAGAGTCAGACGGCTTTCAACAAGTCGACTTCTTTTCAGGAACTGATAGCCGAGATCAGAGCAAAGGATGGGTTCCAAGATTTTCTCAGGCTTCCGCGCGAGGACTCGCACTTCTATGAACTTGCCGAGTCTGGTCCCATCGTCATTGTCGAAACGGAACCTCTGAGTGGTGGCTACGCACTCATCATCACCACCACCGAGATTCGGAAAATCTCACTTCCCAAGTTCACTGTCGACGATATAAGGGAGCATAAGCAACTCTTTCGCCAAGCCATTGATATGTCGGATGACGGAGATGGCCAAGGCGGTGATCTTCTTCATTATCTGCTCACATGGCTCTGGGAAGTTGTAGCAGAGCCCGTTCTCCTGAGTTTGGGGTATGATGGGGCTCCAACAGATGGAAATTTGCCGAGGGTCTGGTGGTTGACGACGAGTAGCATTAATGCTCGGCCCATTCATGCGGCGGGCGATCATCGACGGGCAGTAGAGACGGGAGAGCGTTGCACAGTGCTCGATCGATGCGTTCCATCGTATACAAATACTCTTCGTGGATTGTCTTTTGTGAGAGGTCGTGAGAAAGAGATCATGCAAAGTGGTGGAGATCACAAAGCGATGCTTGTTAAAATGGAGACAACAGATCACCTTTCGCCGCTACAGCATGCCTCGAGTGAGATCAAGGCTATTAGCACAATTCTCACTCGCGGCGGATACGATACCGTGATACACGATCACCCAGTCCGAAAGGAGGCACTCGCGGGTCTCTTAAACTCACAGATCGCACACTTCGCCTGCCACGGCGAAGTCGACACCTTAAACCCAGCACGCAGCGGCCTTCTCCTACGCGACTGGTACACCCAAGACACAAATGGCAACGTCACGCGAGGAAACATCCTCGACGTTCAAAGCATGATGTCAGCGCCAAAAAAGCTAAACTGCTCTCTCATCTATGTATCAGCATGTGAAACTGCTATCACAGGTGATCCGATGCTTCCTCAGGAATCGATCCATCTTGCAGCTGGGTTCCAAATGGCGGGTGTGCCGTGTGTAGTGGCTAGTCTGTGGAAGGCGGAGGATGAGACTTGTGGTCTTGTTTCAAAGGTGTTTTATGCGGATTTGATGAAAGGAGGGATGGGTGTTACGGGAGATCGGTCTGCGAGGGCGTTGAGAATGGCTGTTTTGGAACAGCGACAGGCTGGTGCTGATCCGAGATTTTGGGCGACTTGGGTTCATTATGGCCCTTGAAAGTTGTTCGGGTAGAGTTTGATTGGAGTCCAAGGCATCAGCTGTCAGGCCAACTAACTCAGAATGACACTCTCGAAAACACAGTTCAGGCAGCATGCCAACTCGCAAATGTAACCCAAGACTTTTATTTCAATCACATCTTAGACAAATAAATGTCCATCGCTCTTCTTTGTCGACATTTGCTTATGTCTGTCAATGGGTTTCCCCATAGACAAAAGTATCGGACTTGGAGATATGATCCAAACAGAGTTCTTGTGAGACTTTAAGCTTTCGAAGACCAAGGACCTAGGGCTCAAGACCCTCACCATTTCACGCATCGCCCCTCAGGCCTAACATTGGGCTCTTACGCTTGCAGGCTGTTTGTTGTTTGTGCTATCAACTGTCCGCAATGTTACCAACACGACGTCGCTTACCAGGACAGCCACCTGGTCCGGGACTTGGTGCACCACGTGCGCAATCATCAACATTCGCCTCTCGACAGCGCCAAAGACAGCTTCCGAACACAGCAGTTCCAGATCCTGTCGTACCTCCTCCGCCTCCGCCATCAACTGCAACATCGATTATAGCCACGATTCCCAATACAATGCCACTTGCAGTCCTATTACTGCTCCTTCCTTTCCTACTCTTGCTCTATCTCATGTCTCACCTCGTCGTTCTCCTACTGATGTACCTCTTGCTATAAACGCAGCTCTAGCTTCGACTCGATCGGCATTCACTACGGTCCCTCGACATCATCCGATCAAGGACCAAGCAATAGGGTCTTCTCTAGTGCTTGGATGAGCTGCCCCTAAAGACGAGCTGAGCTTAGGGGACTCTGCCTTCCAATCAGATGATTTGTTTCAGAGCTCTTAAGTGTCGCGCCACAGTCTGAGACCTGCGCTGCCTGCTCTTTTTCTGCTTTCCGATATTTGTTCAAAAAAGAACAAGAATGAGCACTGCACGTCAGTTCCGTGGTACAGCGCGTGTTTCCGCACGCGGTCAGTCCCATGCGCGGTCTTCAACCAACGCTTCACGGCAATTCAGAACAACCAGCTGGAGATCCTTGTTGCTGTGCGAGCTCTGAAGCCATCAGCAGATGATCAAGGTGCCAATCTGCCAGTCACTTAGGAAGCGCCTTTTAGTACTCAAAAAAAAGTATACACAAGCCATCGGAGTTTAGGGTTCACTGCACTAAACTTATGATGAGATTTAGAGTAATTACACTAAACTCATCTAAAGTGGGCCTTGCATGGCTGTATCGCAGCGATGTCTTTCATGCTCAGGGATGTGACAGCGCTTTCATTCATATATGCAGCCAATTAGATGGAGTCGGTATTGGCCGAAGTTTCAAAGGATTTCACGGCGACTACCGAAGGAACAGAAGTTTCACTTTACCCCGTACGGGGTATATTCACTAAAACGTGTGAAACGTTTCAGATCAACTCATCTCTTCATATCCAATCTCGTACTCGCTAGACTCGCTATCCAGATAACACCAATACAGTCATGCCCATCAACTCACAAACTCCACATCGCTCCCATGCAGAAATATGTACAAACATTTATATACATGTCGTCTCATCTTATCTCATAATCGCAACTTTACTTGCGGTAAGTGGTCCAAGCACTGTGCATGCGGGTCTTCTGACCAGGGGTAAACTCCTCGTAGCAAACACTACAATAACCATTAGTAATTATATCAATCAACGTTTCGGGAATAACTTACTCATCGGAGTAATCCATAAAGTTGTGGATGGGGTCATCACCAGCCTGGTTAGGGCAGCTATCCCGTCGAGCAGGGCATCCACTCGTCTGGCTAGCCTGAGCAGGGGTATCGCTAACCAGATCTCCACCGTTGCAGCCATCCTGGAAAGTATGGAAGAGGTTGAACCAATGGCCGACCTCGTGAACGGCAGTTCCGCCAAGGTTATAAGGAGCCATTGAACCTCCGGGAACGGTCTCGGCGACAATGACGCAACCGTCGCGGATAAAGGTCGATGATCCAGTTGAGACGTTAGGCTCAGGGAAGAAGCAGTATCCAAGAGCGTCAAGACCATCAAGCTTAGCAACGTCAGTGAAGTACAAGTTAAGAGTCTTGTAATCACCCTGACGAAGCTGTCTCTTCATAGCAACCTCACCGTTTCCAGCAGCCCAGTTAGAGTTGGTGGTGAAAGTGGTATCGATGAGGTTAAAGGTTACATCATGAGGACCGTAAGCATCGTTCAAGGCCTTGAGCTGGGCTTGGAGCTTAGCCTTGGTGATGTACTTTGAGGAGGAGGAAGACACAACGTGGAAGTAGGTGTCGACGGTGATGGAGGTAGCGGCGACTTTGGAGACGGACTCGATCTTCTTGAGGTTCTGAGCGTGCTGGACTTGCTCGGGGGTAGGGTCTGCGATGGCACAGCGCGGGGGGATAGCATGTCCGGCCAGGCCAGCGAGGGCATTGCCGAAGAAGAGAGCGAGAGCGAGCTTGGAAACCATTGTGATGAGATGTGAAGGGATAGATGAAGATGAGAATATCGACTATAATCTATGCAACTTTACTAGATATTTATAATTATATTATCTTGTTCTTCCGTACAGTATAGAGCGGGCATAATCTATCCATCTTACTATCCCATGACGATCGTTTCCAATTATGCCATATCTCCGTTCATCCAGATCAAAAGACCATCCCATTACAGCACAACTCACCATCCTTATCTATGTCAATTCTCCATAAGAGCCCCTACACAAGTTATTCCGTAGATTTGACCTGCCATATTGACTCATGAGTGGACGACTTGCCGCGGTGTCTATTCCGTACCAATGCTAGTGCTCGGAAATGAAACCCTGGACCTTCTGTTAAAGGAAACGGCCGCCGTGGCTAATACGAGACAGCCGAACTTCGGACGCCAAGAGACCTTCCCGTCTTGGAAGGATCTTCTGCCGACGCACGGGCTTGATCTGGGGCGGGTCTGTCCCCCTGTAAGCTTAAAATGAAGCATTATCGTATGGTTAACTACCGGAGCTTGAGAACTTTTGCTAGGCTTGTGTTGAAGTGATCACATTATCTTGATGGATTGTGGAGGTGATGCTGGGGATCAAGCCGATGCCGGCTTGGCGAGTCGATTGGGCATCGTGGATTAAGGGATTGCCTCAATGAATTATTCAATGTCTCAGGATGATCGAGTCATTAGTCAAAATTGTTGATCGACGTCCATCAGATGACATTGCGTTTATAGACGAGAAGGACCCTTGTGAGAAAATAAAAAACAACAGAACAAGTGCTCCAAGTAATGTATATATTATAATTCACCATACATACCCAGTCTCTATGTTAGTAATGATTATTTACGATTTAAATCTACTTCTGTAGGGTAGTGTTCACGATCTTATCAGTTACTATCTTATCTTATCTCCTCCAGATCTCAATTAGACGGCCCAATCAAGACGCATGCATGGCTAATCATGAGTGGGCACTCTGCAGGGACTTTTTCATCTTGGGTTGCATCCTCAATCTCATTCTGTGAATAATTGACAGCTGAGATATAAACCCCACACATCATTCCAGCCAGTCAAAAGTCGTGATATGTAAGTCGAATGGTTGTCGCATTTCTTATTATTACCTCTTTTGGTAGACATCATGCTTGGTACTATTTATCACATGTGAACACCGACATCATAACTATGCAGCGGTTAAAAGCATGCAGAGCCAGGTGAATGGAGCATCAGGATCGAGATTAATGGCTCATTGTCTACCACCAGGGTTCTATGCTTGTTTTACACTTCTATTTAAATGGGCTTTACGCTCCGTTCAATCCTCATCCCCAAAAACAACAGCATGCTCAAACGCCCAGTCTCGAATGGCATCAAAGTTGCGACATGTATGCAGCGTGCTAAAATCAGGCCAGTGACCATCATATCCATCGTAATACTTGAATGCAAAAACACCAGTGTCGCTCTGGCACATTATGTTGTTTCGCAGAATCTCGATGCAGTGATCTACAAGTCATATTAGCATTGATCAAGCACGGCCTTAAAAAAGTCAGACTTACCAAGATGGCCTCTCAAGTCCTCAGGCTCAACCTCAATGTCGCCACCCATCTTGGAGTAGTAATCCCTGTAGGTGTCTTGCCGAAGCAAGTTCAGACAGTGAAGCTGATGGAACACTTGGATTCCAACGCGATAGCCCGTATGTCCTGTCTTGGGATCTTTGACCTTGAGAGAATTAGGGTCAAGACCCAGTTTGTCGAGCTCAGCCTTTGAGATCATTTGATCACCGACGTCGTATGTAACATGGTTCCAAGCTTTATCGACTTCGGGCCCGTAACCGACAAACTCGGACATCTCGAGGGCTGGAGTGATATTGTATCGGACCGTATGGAAGTCTGCAACACTTTCTGCGGGAGCTATTGGATGTTAAAAGAGGTAAAGAATAGGCTGCGATAGACTCACAGTAAGGAAAGTTTGGCTGATTACAAACGCCACTTTGTAAAGGGCTGGCGCGAAGTAATAATGAAAGGGCGAAGAACGCCAATGAAAAAGAGAGTAAGACGCCGTGAGCTATCCATATGAAGATTGGATGTGCGCCTGGCTGTGAAATGAATGGCGAGATGTTGGTGTAGATGGGCAGAGGTGATAAGAGAGCGTTCTTCTCATAAGTTTGTTGCTCCTCATCCTCAGGAACCGGACGATACTTTGAGCCCATCGTTGCAGAAAATGATTAACTGAACCTTGAAAAAGTTTAAGCAAATAACTGGCCTGCAGTGAGAGAATAAAAGTCAACCTCCAGGGCGATGAGGGAGAAAAAGAACAAGTGCGACAAATTTTGAAGCAATGATGTATATATCAATGCCCAGAAACCTGATTCTATAATTGGTCTTCGTCAACTTGGCTTTAGGCTCTTCAGTAAGCGGATAATCGGCTTCCAATAACAACTCTTCAAACGCCAAGACGAAACGTGAAATGGTTCGTGCGACAAGTGAAAACCACGACAAGTCATCCAGACCACCCACTTAAAACAATGTTCCAGCTTCACGGGTTTGACAGATCTCGAATCAGGAATAGTAAACCCTTACTCTCCAAGAATTATAGGCCTAGACAATATCTGTAACAGGGGTGAGTGATATTCTCAGGCAACGTGAGGCACTATACGTCGTAGGGGTCAGGGGTCGTGTCGTCTAGACCAATCATATGAAACCAGCGAAACTTGTTTGAGTTTTATTCCCACCAATGGCGTGTCCCAATCGATTTTGGTATGTCATCGCGTTTTCGCGTTTAAGCAAACAACGACCAGAGCTTTGGGTTTCGGCCGAGGTTGGGGTTTCATGATTGGCCGCTCTAACCGTCCCTACACCTTGACCCCAAAGTTACCTAGCGGGAGGCCAACAAGGAGAAAGCGCCCTTTTTCGTATACGGCGCTGTTGACTCAACAGAGCGGCAATGTCGGCATCATGTCCAACATGTCTTCAAACGCAAGCGCCAAGACAAGACCGATAGCGTTTGACGATTCTCTGAACTTGGGAGAGATCGAGGGGGGCAAGATCTATTCTAAGATTCTGGGGTTATCATCTCAAGTTAGACTTAACATGCCCAAGATCGAGTAAGTATAAGAAGCTTAGCATTTTCAGCTCAAATCTTAATTTCTTCAACCAACTCATATTTCCTTCTTCAATCATCTGAGCTTTAACTTTGCTTGACGCAAACGTTCTTTCTCTTCTTCATCAACTTTCAAGGCTAGTCCTAACTTTTATTCTACATCACTCTCATTTTACCTGCCGGTCAGAAAAAATCACTTCTACACCATCACTTCCAAGTCAAGATGTATTTCTCCAACGTTGTCGTCACTGTCCTTGCCGCTCAGGCCTTCTCTCAAGATAGCCGAGTCTCTCGCTCTAGCTTTGGACAGGTTGCCGTAAGTTGCTCACTACGCTCATGACGCTTTAAAAGCTAACAGGAAAAAGGCTTTGATGGCTGCTGCAGCTCTCCCAGCGGACGCTCTCGCTCTTCCCATCTTCAGCGCCGAGAAACGAGAGGTTAGTAGTAATAATAACTAATAGCGGTACTTCATCTAACAAACATAGCCTCATCACCAGGGTGGACAGAACAACAACAACCAGGCCCAAGGCCAAAACAACAACCAAGCTCAGGGCAACCAGAACAACAACCAGGCTCAGAACGCCAACAACAATGCTAACGCCAATGCCAACGCCAATGGATGCAACGCCAACAACAAGCGAGATGAGGAGCTTGTAGCTCGTCACCACCAGGGCAACCAGGGAGGCAACGCCCAGGGCAATGCGAACAACAACGCCAATGGTAACGGAGCTGCCGCCGCTGCCAACAACTGCAACAACAACAATGCTGCTGCTGCCAACAACAACGGTAACGCCAACGGCAACAACAACAAGCGTGACGAGGAACTCGTTGCCCGTCACCACCAGGGAGCAAAGAAGAACAGGAACGGCAAGAACAACAAGCGCGAGGAACTCGTCGCTCGCCACCATCAAGGAGCTCAGGGCGGTAACAAGGCCAATGCCGCCGGTGCTAACCGCAATGGCAACAACCGTAACCAGGCCGCCGCCGCTGCCAACAACGCCAACTGCAAGCGAGACCTTGAGGCTCGTCACCATCAGGGCGGCCAGAACAAGCAAAACGCTCAGGCCGCTAACTGCAACTAAGAAGATAAAGTCTCTTGTAGGATTGGACATGTATTAGCAAGGCATGTAATGGTTGGTGTGAAGGGGGGGAGATTATGTCTTGGCTTGGAGTGATGGGGTGCTGGAAGTAATGGGCTGGCCCATGGATTCTGGTAATTAGAGTGCTAGTTAGAATAATAAGACTAGAGAGTTCGGTTCAACTTCGTTGCGAGATCTATTGGTGAATCACTTGATGCCTGGTCTAAGGGTCTTAAGGCATCTACTTAAGTTACCTAAATCTTCTCATCTTTTAGGAAAGACATCTGAAGTTTAGTCCCTAAGGGTGGCTTGGTCGTGGCTGGAGATAATTCTGTGGCCGTGCTGGCCACGTTTCAACGTTGACTCGCTTCCTAACCGAAGCCGAGTTGGGCTTAGTCCTGTTTATTAACGGCATCTCCGCCCCTCCACTAAATCTTCAGGGTCCTTCACGTGATACCCCTCACGAATGCCTTTTTCCCTCGCAGAGCGATAGGAAGCCCTGTAGAGACTAGACTGGGGCGTTTCTTTATTTATCGTAATCAATATACTGTTATCTAGTAATGAATAAACTCACAGAATGTCAATATTTAGCGTCTTCTCGTATTTTTTGAGGTTACAGCGTATCAACGTGGCTTTCGACTAACTGGCCAGAACACTCTACACCCATGTCTTTAAAGTGGGCTATCAGGCCACTTCTGAAAAGTCTTCCTCACAATCCCATCCCTTGAATCCTCCTCAAAACAAAAACACCAACAAAAAAAACATCTCAACTCCAAACCTGGCAACGATTGATCAAAAATGGCTCCCAAGAAGACCGAACCCATTATCGATAATGTCGTCGCCTTTGGACGAGTTCGCAAGAACTTGAAGATGGGATGCGTCGGTCTTCCTAATGTCGGAAAGTCGAGCTTGTTCAACCTCTTGACGGAGCAGAGCGCCGCGGCGGAGAATTATCCTTTTTGTACTATTGAGCCTAATGAGGCGAGATGTGCTGTTCCTGATGCGAGATATGTAAGTTGACATGGTGCGAAATATCGGTGAGGGACGAGCTGATATGAGTGAAATTTAGGACTTTTTGTGTGATCTTTGGAAGCCTCCTTCAATGTACCCTGCTTATCTCCAGGTCACCGACATTGCTGGTTTGATCAAGGGAGCTTCTCAGGGAGAAGGTCTTGGCAATGCGTTCTTGTCGCATATCCAGGCTGTTGACGGCATGTTCCATATTGTCAGGTAGGTTTTATCGAATAGAGTGGCAAGGAGCCAGGCTGACTTGGCTTGTTCAATAGAGCATTCGATAATGATCAGGTCTTGCACGTCGACGACTCGATTGACCCTGTTCGGGATTTGGGTTGGTCCAGCATCTCATCTAGAAGTTACTCAACTGACAAAGGTTCATTTAGACACCATTCAAAGCGAGCTCTGCAAAAAGGATCTCGGTATGTACTTTCTTGTCGGTAACTAAACAAAACTAACACTAATCTTAGACATTCTCGCGAAGCAAATCGTGGCCGAGGAGCTGATCGTCAAGAAGGCTGGTGGCAAGTACAAGATGCTGCCTCTTTTCACCGAGACAACAACCAAGATCAAAGAAGTCAGTGGAAAGAAATTGACAACCGGAAAATGGGAAAAAGACTGACATGGAATAGATGCTGGAAAAGGACCAACCAGTCCGAGATGGAAGTTGGACACCAGCTGAGATCGCCCTCATCAACGAAAAGATCCAGCTCATCACCACCAAGCCCGTCATTTACCTCGTCAACTTGACAATGAAGGACTACCTCCGACAGAAGTGCAAGTACCTTCCCGGTATTGCCAAGTGGGTTACCGAGCATGGCGGTACACCCCGCGATATCATTCCCTTTTCGATTGAGTTCGAAGAGAAGCTACACAGCTTGAAAGATGACCCTGACGCCCAGGCCGAGTTTCTCAAGGACATCAAGGTTAAGTCAAAGTTGGACAAGATTATCACCGAAGGATTCACCAAGCTCGGACTGCAATACTACTTCACAGGTTGGTTCAAATCTTGCGTGCGTCGAAATGGATACTGACTTGGGTGTAGCTGGCGAGAAGGAGATTCGATGCTGGACTATTCCCCGAGGCTGCTTGGCACCACAAGCCGCTGGTGCTATCCACAGTGACTTCGAGAGAGGCTTCATCAAGGCTGAGGTTGTCGCTTATCAAGACTTCCACGATCTCTGCGAAGGACAAAAGTCCATGGGCCCCATCAAAGCAGCTGGCAAGTACCGCCAAGAAGGAAAATCATATGTAAGTGCACGCAACGCGACTCATAGCACATAAAGCTCACTCTTGCTTTCTGCAGGTTGTTCAAGATGGAGATATCATCCACTTCCAGTTCAGTAAGCAATACCCTCCATGATGCCTTGTGTTCTGTATATGCTGACTGTCTTTACTAGACGTTTCGAATAAGAAATAAGTCTATTATATCTGTAGCGAGAAAGTACTATAGTAAATAATGAAAAGGTTCCGATTTGCGGTTCATTAAGTAAATTATATATCTAAAGACTACATATAATATTTTATATACTGATATAATATATTGAGTGTCTGTCCTACATCCTTTTAGAAAGTGCTGCAATATTAGACTACACCTAACTAACAGAAAGATCTAGCATTACTAGCAGAAAAGCCCAGCATCGACCAAGGTATTTTGATCAAGGCCTGTTGATACCTGCAGCTTGAAACCCCGATCGAAACACTCTCCTCATGACACTCTTCAGAAAGTATGTCAAAGATTCAGTGATAACTAAAATGTCTGAAGTACTGCCCAGACAAGCAGTGACTGGGAGACCTCAGCGACTGTGAATCACAGTAAGTACTGCAAGATTGTAAAAGATTCAGCGACAACTAAGATATTGACAAACTTCAGCCAGGTTCTGACCAGTACTACCCTCGTCTCCTGCAAACACCCACTTGCCATCCTCCACAGAACACAACAAAATGAAGGACTCTGCTTGTATATTCATAATATTCAGTTCCTTTCATTCAAACTGGACCAACGCCTTCTTTTCACCTTGCTTCAACTAATGCTGCAGCCCATACATCCATTGTCTGCACCCTTTTACCATCCAGCCCTTCAACAGCTCTGATAACCGCTTCTCTACCACTCTTGACCACCATCCTGATTCTACTATCCGTGACATACCGCTGAATATCATCAAGGAAACTCTTACTTCTCACATCCCCAACTTCCCAACCCCCATCTTGCAATCCCGCATGCGGTATCATATCCGTCTCTCGTTCAATATTCCAGCCAGCATCCGCGGCAATATTCTTGATATCAGGAGGACTCAGCAGACATCGGATATTCGCTTCGCTCTCTGGTCTTTGTGCTTCAAATGTAGCTCGTGTTATGGCGGCGAGCAAGTGAGGAACAGCAGCTGGCTCAGATGCTTTCATGGCGTACTCAGCAATGCAGACTCTATTCACCCGCCCCTTCAGCGCTTTGAGCATGCGAGCGAGGGTTTCTGGTGCATCGAGATACCATAGACAGTGCACAAAGACGGCATAATCCCACTTCTTGTCCCCTGTCTCTTTTAGAAAGTCTTCAAGTTGGGCCTGCCAGAATTTCACACGCCCGCCCAAAGCGCCTTGAGCGATATGTTCCTGTGCTTGGCCCAGAGTGTATGGTGCACCGTAATCAAGAGGTGCGGGGTCGATGGCGTCAACATGGCCATCCTCCCCAACGACATGCCCCAAGACAACAGAGCATGTGCCCTGACCGCATCCAATCTCAAGAATGCTGGATGAAGCAGGAATATGAAAAAAGTTGAGGAGTTCAAGCCGGTGAGTTGTTTGATCAATCTCAATTTGTAGGGACTCCGGTGTTGATAGGGAGTGAGACGCTATTGATGGAGCGATAGACAAAGGCAATGGTTGCCATGTCTCTTGAGACCGTGTCTGAGCTGTCATACCGACGTAGGATCTGCAAACAACAAATGTCTCGACGTAAATTTTAGGTAAATGAATATTCAAGGGATTTGAATCTGGCATGGTAAAGTGGTAGAAGCTTACACTATTTATAAGTGACCGATAATCTTACCTGTGACTCATCCGTTATCGCACACATCAACCTCCTTCCTATATAAGCAATCACCGTTGAACGCTGACAAAACGCTCAGGTCGCTGAGGAGCCATCGTGGCGGAAGAATATTTGGGCAACAGCGATATTTACCAGTGGCCTACAAGCTACCTACGCTCACAATACAAGGTTGGATCTTGCTGCTTATGCCATGTCCTTACATGCCTTTCAGCGTTGGCTCTCCGTGCCGTGCCATCGCGCGCCATTTGATACGTGCATCCTGGAAAGCTACAATACCATTTGATGGAGCCATGCTGTTCGTCTTGATGACGGGTGCGATCCTTCCTTAGTGCAAAGCTTGCGCTGCGCCTAGTCTCGGTGCATTTGAATGGTCTTGTGTGTCTTTTAAGATGCGCGCTGTTTGCATCTGTTAGACTCGACACTCCCAATGGTAGGTACATGGACGTGATACTCACGTATACAGCTTTTTGACAGCAAAAGTAGCTGGACACTCGAGACATTGATGCGGACCTGTAGTAGGTACGCCACCGTGACTGTTGTCGCTTTCGCGAGAGCTGTGATTCTCAATAACATGTTCTTGCCGTGAATCTTCTTCGACTTGTGCGCTCTGTCCAGCAGGCTGAGGAGTAGTATTTGAACACCCCCAATCATAGGGAGGCAGAGGACCCGCGTTTCCGGACTGAGTCCAGTTCGGATCAATGAACTGGGGAGTTCGATGTTCGTGATAATGTTCGTGTTGGTGAAATGAACTCTCTAGTTCAGGTGGCCCTGACTGGTCTTGACTAGGAATAAAAGACCCCTACCTGGGAGAAGGACTTGGTTATGTTCTAACCTGCTGAAGAGAGACAATAGAGGAAGAAAGAACACGACGGCTGTAGAATTTAAAAGGAGTGTAGACAGTTGGCGATTGAAGTGGATTCAACGAGTGACTGCGGAAGCACCACTAGGGCCAACCGTAAAGAAAGAAGAGAAAGCTTCGATTATCCGCATATTAAGATGAACTTATGTAGACGATTTCAGTCTAGACGAGTGCCGCCAATCGGATATGGCGGATTAACTCAGTCTCACCGATTGGCCAAACTCTCCGGCTAGGCCTCAGAATCTGCACGATGATGATAGTCGCATCCGGTTGGTTGAGCCAATCATAATAATGATAGTCAGGCGGCAGTTGATCGAATTTACGAGTGACCAGCTTGAGAAGGAAGTTAAATATTCACTACTTTCTCTATCATTCTCCTTCCGCAATCTTCTTACTTTTATCCCTTATCTTTACATACTCTCGAAATGCCTACAATTTTCTGCTGCAATGCCATTGAGCCCTATCGCTCGCAGTACCTTTCTCATCAATCCAAGTTCGATAACTTCATGTCATGGGGGTCTTTCCCCAGAGATTCCACTCTTGATGAGGCCCAGCATGAGCTCAATCCTTCCTATGCAGTCCAGCTTGTTAGACAAGTAAACTTTGGCCCACTAGAGTCCAAAAGATACTTCATCCCTCAAGGTTCATCCGAAGAGCAGTACATCGAAGTGTCTGAACAAGATTTGATCCAGGCCAACTTCAAGAAGGCCAACACGTAAGCCACAACTTTTGTACTATTCCGTAACAACCAAAACAATGATACTAAGAGTCCCTCCAGCTACAAGAACTACAAGTGCCGTGGCCACAATAAGTTCTTTGAGGTGAACATCTACCAGAAAGACCCTGTCAACAAACACCACTGGCGCGCTGATATTGCGAGACCGGCTGCTTCAATCGACCTGTAAGCTGCTTCTGGCGAGGGGGTATTGTTCGAGTATCACTGCGCCATCCAACAATCTCCAGTGCGCCACCCTTTGACTAACACGTACTACCGCAATCGATAATGACGTGATACAAGCGTCTAAGATGGTGATAAAGCCGGGGATATTGGCCTACCGGATTAGGCTGTATGTTGCACGTTCTGGCTAAGGCATTTTTTAATCTTGCAGAAGGAATCAAATGTGATAGGATATTCAAATGCACTTAGAGGCGAACTACTTGCCTTTGTGACTCCATAGTCGCGTCGCTCATGTCTGCTTCGCCACACATGAGGGTCACCGCATTTATCCTGTACTTGGCCAACTCGTAGCTGGAGAGCGAAGGGTGCAATACCGAGGGTTCCTGGTTACGGGGGATAGCAGTGATTTCAGATAAAGAGTCTTGGTTATGTATATAACTGGATCTAAGTTATAAAATCATGGAGGTGGCATTCTGTTCCCCCTCATCTTTGTAGCCTTCACAATCCAACCTCGCATAGACTTGAATGGTCTCAAACCTAAAGAGAGACTTGCTTTAAGTGCCGATGACATTTTCTTATGTCTCTTGTAACGATAGACTCCGATGTACCACCAAGCCCCAACTGTGAAGGCTGTAAAGCCTGCGGCTAGGACCACGTAGATCCAGAAGGACTGAGACACAGATATAGTGCCATCGTTGGATTTCCACTCAAAGAATCCCATCGAGAAGATACTCTGCACGGATTATCAGTAGGCTATCAAGTGCTTCGAGCGATTGCTTACTGCAAAAAAGGTTCCAGGGAGGAATATCATAGTGACTAGTGCGATGGACCGCATATGACGGGAATCCTGACTAGTCGCCAATGCTATTTCCACATTTGTCTCTCCTTGAGCCTTGACATTATGAGCAAATCTTTTGAAAGAGAGCGTGAGAGGGCATAACTTACCCATTGTGTCGTCATAATCATTCCTTCGTAGCCTGTAGTGCACTCTCGGATCTTCTCGTTGTATTCCTTCATAATTTCTTGTAGTCTCCATCGCATTTTAGCGCCAGTCCGTCTCATATAACTGTTCCTGAGTCGAACTAATGAAACATCTTGATGCTTGTAAACTTGTGGCTCCAGAGAAAGGACCCCCGCATGATGGCTGATTTCTTGGTTTTGCTGACCATGTGCTAGAGAGACCTCGTCGATCAAGTCATACCAGTCTGTGTCAGCGTTCGAAGAACTCGTGTCCCGAAAGACTGTCCGGTTAAGGTGATCTGTATGTTCGTAAAAGGCTTCCAAGCAGGTGCTCCAGCTCAGAAGTTGATTTCGGAGATACTGTATATCCAGCCAAGCTAATCTTCTTGCCTTTTTGCGAGAAACCTTTTCTATCTCCGTTATGTGTTGCAGAAACTCGGGATCCTCATCCAACTCCAGGATTCGCCCTTCGAGCTCGTCAAGAGTGTTGTTCACTATTGGTAGGTGGCGCTTTCTCTCAATTTCGATAAGAATACTGGGGACTAGTAGTGGATGGCAAACCTCGTAAGTGGCCATCCCTAGCCGTGTCAATATCTCTGCTTCGACTGACAGCGTGCAGCCAAACATAACTGCGAATGTTAGGTTACAGTGCGGGAAATATGTTGATGATACCGCTAAATCACCTTGCCAAGCATTGGAGGTGCGGGCGTTATATACTAGAACAGCATGAGAAGTATTTCGTGTCCAGGAAAAGATAGAAACGGACCTTGTGCAGGTAGGCAACGACCATTTTGCCTGCCCATGTCGACCTTGACTGCGGAGAACTGTGAAACCGCTGCTTGGCTTACAACCCCATTGATCGAGTCGTGTATATAGAACCTCTTTGCTATTTCTTTGAAGGACTGCTCTGAGAATGGCAATTCCCTGACATCGAGGAAGCCATAAGTCTTGTCACGCGGGGTTCTCGGTGCGTGTTTGTTGTGAAATGTTGCTCTCCTGATAGCCTCAACCCAATCGTTCGCCTCGATACCGTGCACCGGATCCATCTTGGGCTCGTCTCTCTTCCTGGCTAAACTAACAGGACATCAGTTTTGGGACGTTGTAGTTAAGGGATGAATATACATGAGAACAAGGCCAGTGTCCAATCCTTCAAGCGTTGGATGCTGCTAACGAAATATGTTAGTCTGAGCAACCTTCAGAACTAAACGTTAATATAAACCTTATCAAACCATTCAGTCCAATCACTACTATTTGTCATGGTCCACACCACAGGCTTCTGAAATATTGTTAGTAAACTGCAACTCATTCTATTGTTGAATACAAACCCTTCTGTCTGAGAACACCCGCACCACGCTGGTTGGTCTCTCATGATATTTGAATACTCTGCTAATTTCGCCTTCGCAGCATATGGCTTGGTCATTTACCCAGTTCATGTTTTCCCGGGTTTGAGAAAGAAGAGTATGGTTTGATTAAAAGATACAAGGCGGCCCGGCAGAGGAGATTTCCGTTTCTTATCTTTCTCGATGGGGCTGTGTTTGGAACCCAACGTGGAACCTCTACGGTCTTGCTTTTGGGGCAATAAACCCTGGACTATGGCTGTGCCGAGACACGATAATGTTGTGCAATAGTGAAACGGGTGACAGGCGGTTGAAAAGCATCGTATGAATGATTAGGCGAATGGTGTGTTACAGTTTATTTTCCCCGAAAGAGCACTATTTGAAATAGATGTGCGACTCACTCTGTGCCCGTACTACGTAGAGTTGGCATTCTGAAAGGTAACTTGAAAGAGAAAACATCTCCAGGGTGCCATGAGAATCAGAACAAGCTAAAAATATTTAATTACTGTCTGCACTAAAACGAGAAAAAAAACTATTTACAAGTATTTCTAGGTGCTGGATTATTTATCCTCTTCCAATTTACCGAGAGTATAGCTAAAGAACAACCTTAACTAAAGTACTAATAATGAAATATATATACTAGTAATGGATATAAAAGTAAAATCTTTCAGAAGAACCAAGCCCAATGGGTTTAAGAGATAATTGCTTCAGCTTGTAAAATTCCTGACTGTAAAGTACCTATCAATAGACGCAATTCCTAACGTTGCGTGGAGGTTGCTGGTAAAAAGACTCGAGATCTGCAGCGTGTCTGCTCGAGCAAAAGTTGAGTTGGAATATCAGTTGTCGATAATTATGTTTGTGGCCACATCATCATTGAGTTTCCATCGCCACGACTTCCTCCATCTTGGTTCTTTCATTCTTTTTATATTAGTTATAAACCACTACCAGGGTGTGGCCCACTAACCTCGGTAAGACGTCTCGGAAGCGTACAATGGAACTTTCCTCGATCCCACTGTGAATGTAATCAGTGTCTTTATTCGTATTAGGCATAAAAATTCCTGTACCTTGACCGCCACACTTTGTTGATCAAAGACGCTGGCTAAAAACGTCTCTAGGGAGCTTTTTTCAGTGGAGGATGCACGGATAATTTCGACCGCCATTGTAGTAAGAGGATAGTTATTTGCAGTCGTGAAAAGAGAAGACAAGTGTGATAGACCTTTAGAATAATGGAGGTTGCTTGGAGCAGAGTTCGCGACACAATGCTGCAGTCAAGGTTGATATAAATACCACAGTCGTCACTACAGTCTTCTGTCAGTGATCCTGGGCAGTTTGATAACGATGCTAGCTGCCAGTGATGCTAGACCTTTCTGTTGGTGATTCTGGAGTGTTTTGACGCTGATGCAGAAAGCTTTTGTTAGTGATTCTGCGGTCTCCTGACGCTGATACATGAACCTTGTGTTGGCGATGCCCAACCATAATACCAGTGACGCCAGAGTCTGATATTGCAGCTCTCAGCGCAGACATGAGGTTTCTGCATTGCTTATATTACAGGAGGGCAGCGGCGGTGTATGGCCATTTAGAAAGATATAATAAATAAATGAAACTGTCTATTGGGATTGACAGTAACTTGGTTATTTTAAAAGGATTTAGTTTATTTACAGTATATATA
>JAAOAT010000304.1:0-35796 GCA_013186855.1 Fusarium ramigenum
CGGCCACCGAAGTAACGAACCTTTGCAGGCTGTGACTCTTTCATCTGGCGGACAAGATCAATCAGCTCTGGTGAAAAGCTTGCTTTCAGCCTCTCGTTTCTAAGACTCTGTAGTATGTATCTGCGCTTATCACGAGTAGCTTCGCCATTTGAGATCTTTTTTTATTGGTTAGCGGCGAATAGTACTCGAGTAGGAGCTTGAAGTCATCCGTACCAGCGCATGCATGGATCCACTATGCTGCGTCAAAATATGTCTATTCAAGCTTATTTTCCAGTTGCCACAAATACCGCATTGGCGTCCGTTCTGCTTATAGTTTTCATCAAGTTGCTTGAACTTGACATTATCTGTGACTTGCTCATAGGCTTGAGTAAGTAAGGGTGTTAAGCTCATAATAAGAGGAGTCGAATCAAATCTAGTCAGCTGCTATGCTTTAGAGTGTCTTAATTCGTTGGAGTTGTTTAGTCATTATATCTACGTCGTCGTTACCATAGGCTTATATGTTGTGCCACATGGGCGATCTAGCAACCTATTTACATGATCAGTCTCATGATTGGCTCTTAGGATGATGCCTGATTGTTCGCTTCAGCATCCAAGCTCACATTGCAGTTCACATCTAAGCTCTACTCCGAGTTCACATCCAAGCTCTACTCCGAGTTCACATACGAGTCCACATACGAGTTCACATCCGAGTTCACACCCAAGCTCACATCTGAGTTCAAAGATAAATGCAGATTATTGCCTGAATAGGCTTAGCATCAAGACGCTTATCCTTTAAAGAGACGAACCCTAGTTCCGTTAGACGAGATTCTAGGAGGAGTCCACAGTTTTGCCAGGATCAACGTGTCTGAATTCCGATCTCGAGCGGACCAATTCCGTTGACCAGGGCTTAGATATTCATTAATGACTAATGGCGCTTCTTGATTCGGCACTAGCCTCTTTGAAGGAGCCGACTGGCAATAACATGCATCTTCACGCCGCGCCCTTCTTCCGTCCCAGAACTGTTTATTTGTCGCTATTGTACTGATGTATTTCTGAATTACTAAATCAAGGATCACTTGGCTCTTCTGCTCTTCTCTCCTGATTTCCACGCCATATTTGGGGCTAGGAGTAACAATGCAAACCTGGTAGCGAAGTATCACAACCCGGCCTAAACCTGCCGACGAAGTTTTAGGGTGGCCGGGTTCCACATCATGCGTCTGTTGGTAGCCTCGGGAGCCTAGGTACTGCCGCAACACTGACTGATGGAGCTATATGTATACATGTAAGGATATGTTAGATAGCTATTTGACTTGTAATTTGGTTCTTGGGTGGAGGAGGTGGCAATGATGAGACTTTTGTATTGAAATCGCAGATTAGGATAGTTGAATTGAATTTGCTTACACAAAAAACCTTCTTGATTAGAGCCAGGGATGTAGTGTTGAAGTTGCGGGGAAGATCATGATACAGTCACAAAACCGCCTCCTTCCGGCCCACGGTAGAGTAAGGGGCGATATATAAAGAAAAGCCTGGGCCACTTCTTTGTTTTTCTATATCGCGAATGATTACTAGCTCGCAGAAGCTATAGAGCTGAAGGCATTTAAGAACAAAAATCTAAGTATTAATGCCATACGGCCCAGATATTATTAACAACTAAACGGCTTTAAACCCTAATATTACTCTAAAAGGAAAGACTTTTCAAAGACCCTAATACTACACTAATACTTAAGGTTATCTAGGTAAACGATAGGCAGACCTCATGTCTGAGCCGACACTTGGTCATACTGGTACACTGCTACCGCGACAGTCTGCATATTTAGTTCACCTTCCTATCCGCCGATGTCCTGTAACGCAAGCTCTAAAATAGGCATAGAAACTACTTTGTTTTCAGCTAACACCACACTCATCAAGGTTATTTAAAGTACTAACTGTATATATAGTCTTTTAATTGCTTACTATTAGACTATAAGTACAGTCATTTCACTATTGCTCATTCGCCTTATACCTGCATCTAACTTGACATTAGACCATTACTCCATACTCCATATCTCAACAAACACCTCCAAGCTTGACATACACCTAGCCTTTGCATTGCATTGAGTGCGATATCCTTACGCGATATCAGTGGAAGCTAGGAGGTAACCAACAGTCACATATAGTAAGAACCGCCTATCCATTAGATAGTATTGGATCAGTACGCTGCGGCAAGTGTGCCTTAACGTCCCTCCAGTCATTTATTCCGACTATGGCTGAAAGCTACCAAGCTAGGCCGGAAATCCTATATCAGCCGATCGTAAGGCGTTATTCAGGTGATAGTGGTTTATCCTCTACTAAAACCCGCAACAGCACTCAGCCAGGCCTATTGTCAGGTTTTTCAACGTTAACACAAGTTACAGAGAAACCTGGATTTTATCCAATTCCTAAGTAATCTATAGTAATAGTACACCACAATACAGTCCAGGGATATGCCTAGTAATAAGTATAAAACTATTCCTAAGATCTCGTATGGCCTAAGAACCATTCAGGCGAACCAGTTTCAAATAGTAAGAGTATATAAACTATTCTTAAATCGCGTGGCCTATAGAAGAATAAATATAACCTAATAGAGTATTTAAGCTCCTTTAATAAAGAAGCGACAGAGATATATTTACTCCCCTATATGGCTTTATTATTAAAGCATAAGGCCTCTTTAATAAGTTTATATATTTCCTGCTTTAAATGCCGCTTTTAATATTTAGAGACTTAACTATTATTAAGAGTTATTTACTTAATATAAGATCGTGCTATAACTTTAATAAAAAGGAAGCCCTAGTATATCTATACTATAATAAAATAGTAATAAATAAAATTAAATAAAAGTCTTAGGAAAATAGAATTAATATTAAACTTTATTATACTTAAGTAAAATAAATAATTTTATTTTTATAGCTTTGACCCTATGAAATGATAACTGATGCCAAGGCAACAAACAGTAATATCAACAGTGATTCAATATAGATAAATAATTTTATCTTCTTCTATAAATCCTTTACTAGTAAAGTAGCCCTAGGCTAATAACTCTAGCCTATAGTAATAATATATAATATATACTATAAAATACTTATAGCTTAAAATGCTATATTGTACTAGTAATTAATTATAGACCGACTCTGAAATGTCTTAGATCTCGGCCAAGAGGTTAAAGCTAGCAAGGCCTCCTAGTAGCCTGATATATAGATAGACTTAGCGATTTAGAAATAAAGAGATAATTTTAAATAGATATTTTAGTTTAATTTCTATAGGCTATTCTAAGCCGTTTATATACTATATTTTTAAATAAGTCTTAATATTTTATATCTTAAAACATCATCACTCGCCCGTATATAGCTTGCCATTTAGAACGGCTTCGAACACGCTTACACATACTAGCACAAACCATGAATTCATTGATCTGGCTCTGGCTGTATTCTCTTGTCAGCGCAGCTTGCAAGGCCAATTATGCCATTTGGTCACCAGGTTTTGGTATGACTGTGATAAATGACCTCATTCCCGCTCTTCCTCAGGTTAGCGTAGAAGACTTCGAGAATCTAAATAGAGGTATTGACGCCGATAACATAGGGAAAGGCGTGCAGTATAAAGTGCCATATAGTAGTAGGATGACCATTAATAAACCTGCTAAATGGTCTGGGAATTGCCCTAAAACCCTGCTATTACTCGGAGAGGAGACAACCCAAAACACCCCAACACCATCCCAACAGCCAATACTATCTACTACGTTTGGAGCAACACCTGATCATACAACAACCAGTGTCACAGGCACACACAAAGCCGGCGACCCAAGTAATAGTAGGTCAACCGGGCAGGCCACTGATACCACTCGCACCAACACCCCAACAGCAGGGAAAGTAGAGTCTATGACGGCCACTGGTTCAGCTGCCGGTGAGTCAGCCAAGCCAGCCATGTGGATTTGCTGGCCTTCGGGGGACAGTTATGGCGCGGATACCGCCTCCAAAGCGATAAGGGAGAAAGCAGTCAACGATTTCTGCAAGAGATTCAAGGACAAGCCGCTTACACAAGATAACGAACAGAGACAGAATGATTTAGTTCTGGTTGCAAAACTAGAAAAAGAATGTCAGTCTAAGGTCGATGAAGCAGTATGTCTTACATATTTTAAAGCTGTAGAAAAGGAATGTTCTGGCCATGGAGGCATTCTGCAAGACGGCTGTGCTTATGTCTGGATTGTAAAGGATTCAGAACAGAATAAAATATAAAAATAAGCAATGGGGAATATATGCTTCTCAAATGCCAGTCTGATCTGATCTGCACAGCCAAGTCACTCTCTGCTGTGCACTTTTGTTTCCAATACTTCGCTTTAAATCCTAGAATAACAAATCGTGAGCGGTTTACAGATAACTCAATCTGAAGTTTATGGCATCGTTTATTTGCAAGATAAGTACTCGCTTTTATGCAGAATGATAGGTAATAACAAGCATACGGGTAATCTGAAAAATTATACGATGACTATAATCAGCTCTATTGTCAGGGGTTTAGTTAAAACACCTTAATGGCATTGTCTCAGCAACTGTAGAATTTGTCAATTTGTAACACTATTCTATTGTAAATGTTTAACCACCTTTAGTATGAAAGATATGATAGAGATTGCACATGTAAGCTAGAAGTGTTATTTGCCATTGAGGCTTGTGGCTGAGAGCTCTAAAAATGTTAATTAGTAAGTTTCGGAGAGTGAATTTATTAAGCATGAGATTAGGATGCACGGGAAGGAAACCTTGTCATTGTCTCTTGGGCCTTTCGATAATTAAAGTTGCCCGACTTTATCAGATCATAACCAGATTCCTGCGAGGCCCGTTTAATTGACTTAACACCTGTGGGCACTACCAATCGTGGGAATTGGATACATCACTTATAAATTCCGTTGCTTTTTCTACCTTCTTCACTTTCGTTCACTTTATCCTTAACTATGTTCCTCTAGGGTCCTGTGCTTCATTCACCTCTCGTGACCTATCTTGTCATATTGAGCTTAAACTCTTTCTGCTATTGCAAAGTGCCGGCGATATGGTAGAATAACTTTCTTATGGACATCCATAAATGTAATACTGCCTACAGATTTTAAGGCGGGACCGTCAGGTTTAAGCTCAAGGTCCGAGAGCCTTCGATCCTCATTATTGCCTCCTATTTTATGCTATTCTATATAAGAGCCTAATCCAGTATTGCCATGTATTTTCTTTGTATAGACGAATCGGCATTAACAGGCTAGGGCAAGATACACCTTAAGCCTGTTACAAGACTTCAAAGCCTCTTGGTTCTCCCTTCACCTCTGGATCACATGTCCCCACATACCCTACGCCTATTGCTTTAGCCAACGGCATTTCTTATTCATTCTTGTAAATCACGATTATATTAATGTTGCAAACCCTGCATAAATGTCAAGTTGTCTTCCGTTCGATAAATTTCCAGCTAGAGGTGTCTTGAATACTGGCCATAATTAAGCAACAACGAATCTCTTGAGTGACGCTTCGACACCAATGCCACCAGCTCCTCCTGACTATGATAACTCTTTATCCACAAAACAACTCTATTTCCACCAGGAATACGCGGATGAAAAAGGGTAACGCAGAGTAGACGTCTCTGGTTAGGTACTCCTTTAACATGCCTCTACCCCCTTCTCTGAGTCCCGTCTGCTGGATCCCGATCGGTTCTTCCAAACGCTCAAGGCGGCCGCTATTGCGACCCACAATAGGGCAAACAATACTGCAATGAAAAAGACGGTACACCAGGTTGGTGATATCGAAGCTCTCCAAAGAATCAGACCTGCGACGAATTGTGCAACGGCTATGTACGCCATGAAGCTTGGTGCCCATAGCACGATTGGAGTTTTACCAGTACTGGTGACGAGGTATTTTTCGAACCTATCTTCATACGCAAGGGACAATAATGTAGCTACTACAAGCTCCATAGTGGATGATATGGTCGCGCCTACAAAAAAGCTCGTGGCAGCAAGTAGGGAGACCTTGTCTTCGTCTACTTTTGCGCCTTCAAAGATTACTGTAACAAGACTCATAGTGCCTACAAAAGCGGAGATGCCGTTAATGATGTTGAACTGAGCAACAAGTTTGTAAGAATTATAATACGATTTCTCAGCCATTATCGATTCCTTTTAGTCAACGTGATATGTTAATTAAAATCCCAATGTCTCAAATGGCGATTGGCGGTTATATATCACTTTTGTCTTCCATTAAATAACGCTAAAAAAACGCAGGTTAATTTTGAACAGCCTCTAGCTGCCAAGAATAAGATCAAACCACAGAGAAGTTGTTCTTTCTCGGTTTGAACTTTTGATTAAAATAGCAAATTTTCAGCATTATATAGGTAATTGATCCTGAAATTGACTATACTTTAGAAAATAGATAAATATAGGACTGAGAAAAGAAGACAGAAATAAAGCGAGACAGGAGGCATATTTCAGGAACACATCAAGGCCCGGCTGTAGATTTGGATATAAAGCCATTATTTCAGCATCGGAGAAGACACAATATACCATTCATCTTCCCTGATCTTTATCTTTGTAGCAGTATGACGTCTCAAATATTCTAAACTTTCAGAGGCATGTTCCAGAAGACAGCACTTAATCCTTCGTCTCAAGGATATGTCAGGTTGCCTCGCTGAGGCGTCATAAGCTTTAAGTATCAATCAATCAATCAAGGATATGTCAGGCTCGACAGAAAATGTATGGAAACCAAACCTTGTAATCCTGGCCAATTTACTTTCACCAAATACACAGGGTTTCATTGTTAGCAAGATATTATGCTGGCCTGGAAAGCTTTCGTTTAGAAGTGAAAAATTAGAATCCCTTTATTCCATGCGCTGTGCCGCATAGTTGATAATAGTGCATTATATATAAGATATCTATATCCTTTAGAGGTTGGTCTGATCGGTGGGCTATATAAATTGTTAATAGGTAAATAGTATTTAGATTTAATAGTTTTTAAAAATAAAGAAAAATATAACTTAATTACTTATAGGGCTTAATTTCTTATATACGCAACCATTACCTACGCTTTTAAACATATTGGCTATAAAGAGGTAATGCCAATAAACCAGTCTAACGAACGCTGCTGGGATGAGATCTTCCTCTTATGCCCTTATATGAGCCACAATACTGTATATAATGGAGCCCGTATTATATCTGCAGACTGAAACAATAAAGTGGAATACGAGTCTAACTTTGATTCTATTAAGTAATTCACTGTGGGGGCTGTGGAATCATAATTCCTTGTAATTTTCACGATATTACAACAAGTCTAATACGGCTGGTAGCTTCTCTAGTCAGGATATAGCTAAAGTAAATCTTAGGAACTGAGGAAGGAAGTATTTTATCGCCCTCTAACGGCATTATTATCGCTCCGTCAAGCCTACTTGCGCAGTATTATCCTTACTTTCTCCCCTTTGCTTTCCGTACAGTTCCTATTGGACGAAAACTTGGTGTCTAAGGTATACAGGAAACTACTATGCTTATAATTCAGGGCTGAAAAGATTCTAGCGTCATATACAATGCATGAGAAACCAAATAAACTACGAGTCCTGGCGTGCAAAGCCAAAGGGACCATGCATTTAGTTCGAGCCTTTCCCACCATTTCTCGACAACCAAAGAGAGCAGGCATGTCTTTGGAAGCTGGAGGAGTCCAGTATCCCAGAGGCGAGCTAAAGTGCCAATGTGGTTCTCCAAGGCGCAAATCATCGGACCTTCCCAAGGTGACAGAGCATTGGGCATCGATGATGGATCTATGATGATGAACACAGAGCACCACTACTTACCTTATGGTAGCATATTTGATATACCTCCCACTTCACAAAGGGAAATATTCGAGGTTATAGCAAGGGTCAAACTGTAGATCAAATTGGAGATAGTATGCCGAAGAATAACGAACTATCCGGCAAGTCTTTATAGACGCAAGGAGTAATTTCATAAGTGAAAATGTGAAACTCGGGACATTATAAATCAATGAACTAACGAGTCTCTACGCTTCTCTGACTAGCTCCGCGTACCTGCGGGCGCTTCGAGAGCGAAGTGCTTTTCCAAATTTGATCATAATGAAGAAGGCAGCACAAGTGATCAGTGCAATAAGCGCGGCTGATATAAAACAATTCTGGTAGCCCATAATGGTAACCCAAGGAGTGACACTGTAGCCCATATCTCAGTTCATTGCTCGATATTTTCGTTCACGGGGAAGAATATGAACTGACCCATAGCTGATGGCAAAAGACATAGTGTTGCGAATCAGGATGATAGAAACAATCGCGTTGCCCGCGAGACCGTGGTAGCAGTCAATCAAGTAGTTGATACTGATTGTCAGACCAACCGCACATGCTGCTGCCAATGCGCCCATGGCGAGGATCAAAAATAACCAATGAATTTCTTGTTGAGCCCCCACACCCCAAAGGATCAAGGACGTTGGAACAAGCACAACGCACATCATGAGTGGCCACAAGCGATACTCGGCTTCCATAATCCCATTATTTCGGCGTGCCAGTTTGATGGTCAACCAGTCGCTCATTATTCCTGACACCAATGATCCAACAACAGTACCGAAACAACAAGAAAGATAGCTCAAACCCACCATCGAAGGTTTGAAGTTGTATCCCGAGCCTGAAAGAATAATGGATGCCGTAGCATTAGTGACATTGAACCAGATGAGGTAAGAGCCATATGAGAACCCTGCAAAGCAGATGACGGGCCAGCCAAGATACTCGAGGCAGCGCCAGGCCTGTCTGCTCATCCTTTGGTCCAATGACGGTTTCCAAAGCGACATTCACCGCATGAAGTTCCTTGTTCTGGTACATGGTTGCCTTTCTGCATGGCGTTCTGTTCCATGTTGGCTGTAAGCGCCAAAGGGTCCTTCCCCAGCCTCATCACTCTTATCATTGCTGGGTGGCGATAATGATTCTCTCCGGCGGTTTGCGACCTGGGGGTCTCTGCTATAGTTTGTTTCTTCCATGAATATGAAAAGGAACACAAACACAAACGCCAGGAATATAGCAGGCCAGTAGAATACCCACTGCCATCCTTGGTACTCGGCGATGAAGCCAGAAATGACAGGTGCGAAGTAGTTGCTGCCTGTTAGGGTCAAGGCATAGACGCCCATGTAAGTACCACGCTGATGGGTGAAATACTAGCATGTAGTGAGCATAGTAAAGCGATATTATAAGGTAAAAGACTTACGATATCAGTGACGCAGACTTCTGGTATGGCCTCGATGGGTGCGACAAAGAAGCCCTGGACGATGCACTTCGCTATCCATTGCTCGTTACTCGACACATGAGCGCTAAATACCATCAGTCGGATTTAGCATTGTTGTCGTAGTCTAATATGTACTTACCTCCAAACACTGGTGCCCTATATTTCAATGTTAGCCCCTTTTTTCTGATTATTAGACTAGGTACAGTGGCTTTACAATTGCTCCTAGGGTTGAGATGAGGAACGTAAGCCGTTTACCATAGCGCAGCGAGAATGGCTGCCAGAACAGCAGTCCCCAACCCAAAAGCAAGAACATATAGCCAGTTCCTTCATTTAGTGTCGTAATAGAGATCTTAGATCGATGCGCAAGAGGCACAAGCACGGAGTAGACGGTTGCCAAGGACATGCCTGCAAACCAGGTATACCTCGAAGGGTAAGCCTTTATAAGACCCAATTATGTATGAAATGATACTTACAAGCTCTGACAAATCAGAGAAATTGTCTTTCGCGAAGGAGACCAATTAAGAGGATCGTTTGGATCATTGGAAGGCGCCGGATTCAAGACAATATCGCCCTCAACATCGCACGAATGTCGAATGTTATGAACATCGACCAGATCGATCGTACCAGGAATCAATTCGGACTCGGGCATAATGGCAACGTTTAGTGAGGTTGATGCTAGTCAAGAAGTTAGATGCTGTACTAATGGTCCAATCCATTGACAATCTCCTAAGCTACAGTATATCTGGAAGGAAATGCCATCTGCCGTCTTTTATATCATTCCGCCACTTTGTCTCCTCATTTAAACTTGTTCAGGTCGCTAGGGATGACACTGATATTGATTAAGGGAGCGGCTCTCAGACTAGCAAGGATATTATCTCCTAAATGTAGTAAAGGAAGAGCGATTACTGGTCTTCCTAATAAACGTTGTTTGCATGCGTGGGAACTTAATTCACTGAGACTTTCCCTATCAGCAGTGTCTCATGTATCCACATAATTCTCAAGCAGCCTTCCTATCATAGTGGGTGTGAATGCGAATTATTTTTTCATTAGCAGCATGCACTCAAGTGCTAAGAAAGGTAACACTAGCTATAAAAATTTACATCTTGTCTAGATAGACCTATTTCTATAGAGGATGAACTATCAACGTATTTTTGTTCTTCGTTCTTCGTCTTTTTCCCTGCATTCTCTGCATTATATATACCACTTCTCGGCTCTGTAGGCCCTGGAGCCAAAGCTGACAAGTGAAGATATACTAAATGCCCCGGGCTTCGGTTGGGACGGCCCGTAACACCGAGTACAGCGATCTACGCTCAGGAAATATGCTGTCAGATCTTCCGATCCCACAGGTGAAAGGCATCCCATGTGGCACTCCAGCGTTCGAAGCTCAGAAAGCCATTATTTTGCAAAATTTCGCGCTGAAAGTGCCCAAAGAATTCCGCCTTCCTTTCTGTGTTATCCAAGATGCACCGAAAAATGTGACAGAGATCCCGGCCAAGTGCGGAATCATATCACGTGAAGATATCGAAATTACAGAGATGCATGATGCCGTTAGCCTTCTCGAAGCCATTGCCAGTCGTAGGTACACGGCTGTAGCAGTAGCTCGAGCCTTTTGCAAGCGGGCCATCATTGCGCAACAGCTCACGTGCTGCCTGACCCAGTGGCTCATGGAAGAGGCCATGGATCAGGCCCAGAGGTTAGACACCTATTGCAACGAGCATGGGATACCCTTTGGTCCCCTTCATGGCCTGCCTATCAGTATCAAGGTTCACATCCAGGTTGCTGGAGCATCTTCTTCTCAGGGTTGTATTTTCAGCATCAGCTCAGACAACCAAGACTCCGATATTGTTGCCATATTGCGCCGCCAAGGCCCTGTCATCTACTGCAAGACCTACCAACCGCAATCTATGATGCATCTTGAGAGCGAGGGGAAGGGTCTTGAACCCTTTCAACGTGCAGCTGTCCGCTGGGGGCTCAACAGGTGGCGAGGCCGCTTTGATTGCCATGAAGGCTTCCGTGCTCGGGATCAGCACTGACATCGGTGGCAGTATCCGAGGGCCAGCTCTGTTGAACATCCCTCTCTCAACTGGACCTATGTGTCGTTCTTTGAGAGACATGGACCTCTTTATGAAATGTGTCCTTTCTGCTAAACCACATTTGTTGGATCCAAACGTGATTCCTTCCCCATGGACTGGCCTTGGGACACCGCTAAGACGACGTCTAAAGATCGGCATTATCAGCAACGATGGCTTCATCGAGCCGCAACCTCCCGTATGGAGGGCCGTGTCTTGGGTCAAAAGTGCGCTCTCCAACAGCAAGTCTGCGGGTCTCGGCGAGGTAAATGACTTCAAAGTCTTGGGGGCCACAGACGCTTGAAACCAGGCTTTGAGGCTCTACTGCCCTGATGGTGGTCAACTTACCAAAGAGGGCATTTCGTCTCCAGGTGAACCAATCCATCCTCTCACAGATTGGATCCTCAAGGACGCAGAACCTTTCGGGATGCTCACAGCCCTAGATCTTACTCTTCTGCATAAGCAAAGAGACGGTTTTCGACTTGCCTTTGCCAAAAGTTGGAGCGACCAAGATGTGGATGTCATTATTGGCCCGTCATTCGTCGGGCCCACGACACTGCGTTCTACTGGTCCTACACATCACTCTACAACCTTGTCGATTACCCTGGGGTAGTCATTCCCACGCCCATCCGGGCTGAATCTGGGGAACAATACGACAAAGACTATGTACCATTAAGCGATGCTTGTCTACGGGTCAAGAAGATCTAGGAGGGTGGTGGTTTCGTGGGTGCTCCCGTGAATTTGCAGGTTGTGGCGCGGAGATATCACGATAATGAGCTTTTTGGTGCACTTCAGGTTCTAAAACATATCTTAGATTTGCCTTAAATGTGCTGGCACCTGCAAGTGGTCGCCAAACATCACGAAAAGGTCACTGTATCAGATAGACCAACTTTCTATCCTGATCAATGTCCGGGAATCTAGTCGTATATCATTAGTGTCTCTGTGCTTTTGAATCGCCAGTATAGACTCGTGTGTCTTGTCACTTTTTCGCCTGATCTCGAACTATCGTCATTGTCTATGGGGCCTGGAATTCGATGCGCTTCATGGATAAACGCTGGAAATCCAAGTAAAACATAGAGGTTATCTATTGTAAACATTAATAGAAACATCTTAAATTATATACTGATAAATTATTCTTACTATATAACAGCTTTATTTTATTATATTTCTTGCATTCTGCTACCCCTACCCTAGACAATTAGTGTTCATCGAATCTGAACATACTCCACTCCCCTAAACCCTGAAGATTCTTACACAGCTTTAGCCCCATTGGCTACCGATAACATATTGTTCACGGCGATAAAACCCTCAGTCATCGCTGGGGCGAGAGTCGTGCCCGCGCCTTGCGATTCCAGGAGCGCAATGGATGCGTTCCCACCAGCGTATAAGCCAGGAATCACTTTGCCGCTCTTGTCCAGCACTCTGGCAGACTCATCGGTCAAAAGACCACCTCTTGTGCCAGCGTCACCTGGGAAAATTTCCATTGCGTAGAACGGGCTTTCCTTGACGGGACCCATACAAGGGTTCGGCGCGACGTTTGGATCGCCGATAAAGTGCTGGTACCTATCTTCACCCCTGTGGAAGTATATGTCATGACCATTTTCGCACATCATGTTCCATTCCGCCACGGTCGACTGTAGATGATTGTCCGGTTGTAGGATTCGATTTGCCAAATCATCAATCGTGTCTGAACGGAACAAGCGGCCAATGCTGACAGCGACGTCGATTAAGGATGAGTTCTCTAGTCCCCTTGGCGTGTATTTCTTCATGTACAGGTTGTCGAAAATAAGCCAAAACACGGCCGCGTTAGTTTTCTCCTTCGCCCTTTCATACATAGCCCTAACAGCAGGACCGTATGGTTGGGATTCGGAGAAGAAACGGCGCCCAAGGCCGTCTACTACAAAGGAAAATGGCTTGGATATGGCAAACATGGCTTCCGTTACTCTTCCTTCCACGAAGTCGATTCTTGTTGGAATGCCCCAGACCTGGTCGAGCTGCGCACTGCCAGCGCCAAGCCTTTCGCCAACTTGGAGCGCAGCACCAACATCGCCGCGCGCAGCAAGACTCCAATCTGCCGTGGCAACCATCTTTCCTCCTGCAAACTCGGCAGGTGCTATATTGAGGTAGCTATTTCTCATCACCTGGTTCTGGGAGAACCCTCCTGTGGCAAGTATCACGCCCAGTGATGCATGGATATGGACTGGTTCATGGCTGCGCTCACATTGGGCTTTCGCTCCAATGACTCGGCCCTTCTTCTCGGACGACAAGAGCTCTTGTAGCTCGCATCGGGTCAAGATAATAACGTTGCCATGTCTTCTACAGATATTGAGGAGCTGAGCGATGAGCGATTGACCCATAGACGTTGGTCTCATGCATTGAATCCCGGCCGTGCTCTCAGTAGGGTGGCTTGTAGGGGAAGTAGGCCTTGTTGAGATGAAAAGGTCTTGAAATCGGGGAATAACGGGCGTCTTACCCTGGGCCGGAAGGTATTTCAACCAGCCTTCCAGGGTTGCTGCATCGAAGACTTCGGGGTCCAAGGTCCGGCCATGCTCGACTGCACCTTCCATATGAGGGTGGTAGTCGGGGATCTTGGACGGCGATGGTATCCATAGAAAGCCCTGACCACTGAAATATCTCATCATCTCAAGCCCCTGCGTCAGGAAGGCCTTCAATCTTCTATTCCGCAGAGCTTGGCGGGCAGTGTCTTCGGCTAGAGCTGGTCTCGCAGCTTTCTCCACAGCATTGATGTAACATTCGGCTTGCTCTGTGCTATCCTCGATGCCAAGTTCTTGCATATAGAGATTATTGGGTATCCACATACATCCGCCGGACCCAATAGTAGTACCACCAACATGGTCCTCCTTCTCAATGACGATGACCCTACGCCCTCCGTCTTGTACAGTGGCCGCCGCGGCCAGGCCTGCAGCGCCGGCGCCTATAACGAGAATGTCGCATTGAAAGACTGCGTTCGCGTCAAGATCATGCGTCCCGCCACATCCAAAGACTTGCTGAACTATAGAGCACATGATCCGTGTGTTGCGTGATGATATGTGACTGTTTTATGTGTAATTGTTGGCAACACAATGGTGTCAGTAAGATGTTTTTCTTTTCCTGCGCCGAAGAAAGGTGATCTTGGCGATAGAAACAAGCCTCTTATACAGTGCCTCAAGAAGATAAAGAATACAGGCAAAGAGTATCAGGAAAACTACATAAGTATGATCGGCTGGATGGGTCACTCTGGGTGATGGATTGTTCTTCAACTGGGCCATGTTTACATCAAGGATTTAAAGGCTAAGCAGTGAAATACTGGCGGTTTTTAAACGCTCTAGAATGCTTTTCACGGGTTTAAAGACTGCCTACGCAGCTATATCCAGAATTATATAGTAAGATTTTAGACATATCAATCCAGCGCGTAAGATATAACGGATAGACTTCAAGGTAGCAGTACTGTCACATTCTACGTTTATTTAGTCTACTTGTGTATTTACAAAAATGGCGTCCTTTCCAGGTGATTCTGTTACTATACATGCGATCTAAGGTCTAATCTAGCTGATATCCTATGATAAATATATGAACCACACTCAATTCTCTAACTTATGATTAGTATGTGTCTCCTATTTAGTCCTGGATAATAAGCGTTACTGTTAGAGTTAAGCTAGGTTCCCAGACTCTAAGAAAGGAGTTTTTTCACAGTAAAATTTTGCGGCTCGATAGACCCCGGCGCGGCATTTCTGATTATCCTGACACAGTTTTCCGTTGCAGCTTATATGTATACCTTCTTTTCATTTCCCCGGCTAAACATTATCACAAAGTTCCCCTAATAGTGCTGCGTCTCAAGGGTCGAAGCTATTATAGGAACACGCATCACATTAATCTTATGTTAATGACCCAACATGCAAAATATACAACTCCTGTTCACTGGCTATAGAAATAGCGCATCCTTATGTGCTGCGGCCTACAGATTAAGTTAAGAACTTTGCCAAGGTAAAAGCACTGAATTCCACAAGAATAGGCAACTGCTAGGTATTCAACGGAAAGTAAAGTAAAATATTATGCTATAGTTGTAAGCGCTTTGCCACAACCGGCATTGAGACTAATGAATCATTCTATATTGGAAAGCATAGGGCGACACTATAAATCGTACCTTCCTAACACCTAATTACTCGAGTTCGTGCTTTCTACCCTCCCCCCATTTGCCCTATTTGAGCCTTATCAATATGCGCTACCGAGAAATGGTCGTACTCGCTCTGACAAGCATTGCCATGGCAGACAAGGTTCCTCATCAGACGTCAGTGCTTGCCTCTCATATCCACTCTGGTATGTTCTAATCAACCTCAGTAGTAACCAAGGGTCGTTTGATAAACCCACCTTTACTCTAGATTCGACTAGCCCCAGGCTTACTGCAGTGCCTAAAGTTCGATTCGAACGCGACCTAGAGAGCTTCCTCTCTTCCATTGCGGAGATTGCCGATAAAGCGAATGAGAAGGGCAGTAGCCTCCTGGATCGTGGCGAAACGCTGATCGAGGATAAGGTGTCCACTGTGGACACGGCTTTTGATGGAACAGAAACCTTAATCGCGGGGAAGCTGGATGAAGTAAAGTCTCGAGTCATGAGCGCTATGGGTGAGGTTGTAACACATATAAGTGAGACTGGCGATGGGGGGCGTGACAGTGACAATAGTGCAGCTAGTCTAGACGTCCGGCGAAGCGTCGGTGCAGCTGCCGCTGTTCTATGCGCTATATTCGTCGGTTTTATCGCCACTTAAGCTTTATCACCATTGCTACTGAGGCTATCTGATTTCTGTAGTGATTTTGGAGCTCTCCTCGTTATTATCTAGAGTATGCGGGGTCTTTATGTGACTTGCATGCTACCTCATTATTATAAAAGTCTACGAACCTTCTTTAGGAGAGGTTCATAGAGAACTAGACCACTATCAGTGCAATTAGGCTTCCGCATCGGATTCATGTATGTCTGCATTTATGTCACAATAGAGCTATCTTATTGTCAAGTCCCTAGATATTGAAATTTCAATTTCTCCACTGTATTGCCAGCCCAACATCATATCGAGGATAGCACGAGGAAAACGACTTAGACCCATGCGCAAGTATAGTTAATGTAGCGCTGGGATTGTGGAAACTTCATAGGTCTAGATATTCTGGACTTTGCGCCTGATAAATATCACTTTCGGCTCAGTCCACCAACGGTTACAGACCAATAAAAGGTAGGTCACTTGGCAAGCAGGGTCACAACGCTCCGGGAACTACCATGATCCAATGAGTTTAATGAACCTCCCGGATCACCCTTGGTATATAAACCACATTCATTAACACTATTTTTTAACATAATGTATAGTATTATACTTGGCCTCTCTCTTATTCTTAAATAGTTCAAGGCTGCTCCTATTTAGGTTCAGCCAGCCACCTACGATTCTAAGGACATACAGTATATCGTCGTAATGGGCTCCCCTAGATCTCTTTTCCCTTTAGACGGCAAATCATTTCTCTTACCGAGTTAGTATTTATTGGAGCAAGATATTCAACAGGTTACGCAGAAAATTCGGGAATATGGTGGCAAGGTTAATACAACGCCAACAAAAGGGGTCATCTATAATTACATTGTATGCCCTAAAAAGAAACAAGAATTGTGGCTCAATTCACCAGACAGCGGTCAGGATAGTAGTGTTGAACTTTGCGCTCCTAAGTCATTCGAATATCCATGTTGTAATAGCAAATCATGGAGCCCTAATCTGCTCGGCCTGTCAGAGACTTGGCTATATCCTATTTATATACAATTCCTTTAGTCGCCCTTTTATTTAAATATAAACGTTTCTGGTCTATTACCAATTGATTAATTAGAGGTGAAGCTTGACCCTTCTCTCATTTATGGCTGCTAATCGCATACTTTATAGATGGGGCTCTTGTTCTCTTGTGAGGCTTTGCTGGTATAATATATTCCAGCAACTTATTGCGTTTTCGGATCCTGCCTAGTTTCATCGCCAGTCCAGATATAGTCATAGGCTTCCAGTATTTTGCATAGCCGGCTTGAATCAACTTCCACTTCTCATTTCTTAGCCTTAATTGAACAATGTATCTTTCATCGGGCGTCAAAAAGCTCAGGTCAATGATCTCCGCGCCAAAGCTAGCACTTTCAGGAAGATATGGTAGGCTAGATTGATGTTGTAGGGCATCCTGGGTAGAGGCAAAAGGTGCTGTCTCCCAAGCTGTCTGGTGTGGCAGGATATAGCTGCCAGCATACTCTTGGTAGTAAGGAAACCCGTAATTGGCTTCCCATGGGCTCCAGGGGTTCCAAGGGTCCCAGAAGGGCCAGTAGTATAGGTGAGGATCAGGCACAGAACCATAGTTTGGATATGTTGAGAAAGAAGAATCGGCGGAGGGCGTAGAGATATCCAAGGTTGGCAAGAACCCTATGTCTGTGCAGTCTTGAAATGCAGATACTGGGGCACTAGTGACAGAATCCAAATCGAATGGCGGGAGTAGGCTTGATGCTGAAGTCTGAAATGCGTGGTATTGTGGATACGGAGACTGTAAATAATGCCCCGAGGAAGTATAAGCCATTTTGAAATGAAGTGAAAGCGTGACACGATATGCCAATGCTCCAAAAAGAATAATGTGAATTGTTTAACAGTTACTTGATTAGGTTTTGAAACTTCCTTTGACACATCCTTTGCGGACCTGTTATGTATATTATATCGCTTCCTCAGGGGAAGGAACCCATGTTGCTTGGTAGGAACCCTTGAGTAATTTCTTAGCTTTGCTTAAATTCAAGCATTAACAAGCTCCACACCCTGAGATCTTCCGGATTTTGGAGCATTCCGGGCTCTTGCCTCCCGCAGCAGTTCATAGATACTAGTCATATCAGGAAAGGCTATTTCCTAAAATAAGGTTAGATTTCACAGAGCCTCGTCGATCTAACAGGATGGCCATGTTGGAGCAACGCTCTATAACATGGCGGGAAGATAGAAATCAGCGAGCTAGAATAATAGACCAGAAACACTGATCCTGCTTCTTATAAAAGTGACATTGACTCACTATTACACCATGACCTTATAATTTTCCCTATTATTTCGCACCATACATCGCATAGGTCACATGACAAGTCGTGGATGCGAGGGCTTAGAATTAGCCGCTCGGACTTAACGGCAAACTCACAGTAAACTCAGGTGAACTCGCAGTGAACTCAAGTGAACTCGCAGTGAACTCGCAGTGAACTCAGGTGAACTCGCTCAAGTGGAGCCTTATTTTAACTCTGGCAGACATTTCGACCTTGATGATGTTAACTATCTTTGGTCGGAGGTTTGGAATAAGGTTATGGCGTGTCGCAGAAAGTCCGTAGGTCGCAGGGCATCCAGAGCCTATTGCCTAAGTAGATTGACTTGAACTCGCTCTGTATTTCTCGACATTGAATAAAATACTATTAGTACTTGAAGCGGTATAGTAGAAGGCAGTAGAAGAATAGAAAGTATCGCTTCAGTCCATCGTTTTAATACGCCTCACATGCCAAGATCCCAATATGGACAGGATGCGGTCTAAGAGCCTGGCGATGGCTAATCAAAAGCGAGATCAAGCCTTGAAGAAAGTTGATAAACGGTAAGAAAGTGTTGGTTGCATCCTCATCTGCATTTTCCGAAACCTCTTCCCATGTAGCCTCTTCCCTTGACAAGCGGCGCCAATCTTTATAGTCGACTTCTACCAGTCTATACCGATCCATCTTGAAAACATGCATGTCGGCCTTGACCTTGGCTGTTTTCATTGAATGCACCCAATGCTTTCGTTTGATATTGTAGTTGACTATCCATATTGTCTCTAAATCACCAGCCCTTGCGGCTTGTAAGGCGCATGAGCACAGAAAGTTCAGAATATCGGTAGATGGGGATATCCTCCTGTTGGAGAACCAGTCGGCGTGATACTCCCAGCCAATGTGCCGCATCCCGAGACCCCAATTCCCCAAGTAAGCATCTGGTCTATTCTTGCATGGTGTCAGGGACTTCGGTTCGGACGGATGTAGCTGAAAGATGACGAGGTCATCTGGAGCGCACATAATATTTAAATGTTTCGTTGAAGCAATTTCTCTAGAAATCAGGGAATGTGGCGTTTCTTGTCCTATGGTCATCCAGATTGAGCCTTGTCGGGACAGAGCGCAAACGTCACTCTGTCTCTGCCTCTCCTCGAGACAAGCGGCGTAACGGGACTCTCGGCATGTCTTCCGAAGCCTCAGAGAGGTTACGTACGAAGAAGGGTTACCACCTAAATGCGACTCCATGTCATGCCTTGAATCGCTAGAGGTGTTTGGGAAAGGACTGACAGGCCATGTTGGTGGCATGAGGTAGTGATCCTTTGGCCAGTCACTCAACAGAATGCCGTAGCGATTCACTCGAAATTTGCTGGCATTTAAAAGGCGAAAAAAGTGAACTCCGGGGCTTTCCGGCAGCAGAGCATATCTCCATATCCTGATCCTCAGCTCGGGGGGGAGACTTTGGAACAAAATGAAGTTTTCAGGCATTTTGGTAGAGATAAATGATTAGGAGTTTGATACTGGTAGAACATGGGAGAGACTGTATCAGCCTTATACATATCATCTGCACCTGCTCCCATAACCAACAAACCGAATATTGGAGAAGTAGAAATCCTGGTTAGTCTATCATCGGGGTACAGGGATATGCAAGTAGTTCAGCCGTTGTGAAACATGTCTATTAATATTGTTAGGACGGTAAGAAATCAGCAGGATGAAGGAGGTCGAGCCTGTAGTATGCGTAACTTAATTACTAGGTAGTGATTTCAATACCATCTTGCAATAGAGGAAAGCCGCCAATGGAAGATCAAGGGAGGGGAGGGGGTTAGGCTAGCAGGTAAAATGGCTGTGTAGTCTAAACTTCTTAGAATTATACTATATTTAGAAAGTGCCTGGCATATAATATAGAAATTTGAAAAACTTATACTAGGAAGATATTCTCGGCACTGGGGCTCGGTAAAGTGCTAAATGCAGAATTAATAAGCCCTGAGCAGTATGCTAATTATATCTAAGACATTAGAACTATTTAACCCTAATGGTAGGTATACCATACTATACCTAGCCTCTACGAAGTGTAGTTCCACCCGGATTAGGTTGTTGCTAGTATAAGCCACTTAGTCTATTATAAATACAAAATACAAGGTACAGAGTATAGATAAAGACGATACTGCTAGGATAAAACGGTCAGATTAAAGACCGATGTAGCCATCTGCCTTTAAAGTATTTAGCGTAGAGGGAGGTAAGTTTAACCCAGGATAGGGGGCCTCGTGTCAGCAAGTAAACAAAACGAACTTTTCTTCTAAGTCGTCCAAACGAACGAGAAACCAGGATTTTCTTAAGTGGCAGGGAAGGTCATAGTGGGGCCTTTCAAATAAGGTAGTTCTTATTAGTTACCTCTCCATTTCACAGATTTCTCCACTGTGACTAAAACCCTTGCCCCAGCCTCTTACTAACCTGGTAACTTCATTGCCTTTGAAGTCCCCCTCGCTATTTTGCGAGTTCATCTAGGCATTCCCCAAGATCTCAATGTTAATGCTCTCTTCCCCTATAAAAAGGGCACCAGTAATCATAGCTTGTTAAGCTATCTACTTGCCATCCTTTCTTCACTTCTCATGGAGATACCATAAACTACGCAGTAACGAATACACATATCGAATCGCCAAAGAACGCCGGTTACTCCTACATCTGTGCTAGCCCATGCCATGAGTCCATCTTCCGATCGCTTGGTGGTACGACCACATCGATGTGGCGATTGTATGGCTTCATCACACCAGGACCATCCACCCTACTATGGCCCATCTTGTTTTAAGCACTGTTTATCAAACTTAGACTCAACATGTGGGTCACCAATAACCGAGCACAACTCTAGCCCATCTCAAGACTATACCACACGTAATATCATAGTGGCTGGGGGCGAGTTTGGTTACCACATATGCGTGGAATACGATGAGGCGGTTGGCTTCGTTCCACCAGTGGCTAGGCCCGGCAGTTCGACGAAGCACAACATGGACGACACGATTGCAGAAGAAATAAACAGGCCGGCATCAGTTCTGCAGCCACTTGTGCCCTGCTCACTTCCCTCCAATCCTGCTGAATGGCTTCCTCTTTCTTCCTGGAGCGATCCGAATGCCTCCGAAGTCAGCATCCTTCCCGAAGGCACATATCCTTTGTTGGATAAACAGGAGGCAATGGAACAAACAAACTTCTGTGAGCTTCCCCCTGCCGACAGTACTTCTCTGCTCGCAAGCTATCGAGATTTTATCCTATATGGAGAGCAAGACTGTTTCAAAGAGCTAGAATCGCCGTTCTTCAAGCAGGCCTGTGTTATGCCGCAAACTCAAGATGACAGTGGGTCAATTAGTGACGATGACGGTGAATGTTACTGCGGATATTGTAGGCCGTTTCTTCTACAAGATGGCGATGAGCAAGAGGAGGACTTGTGGATTGGGGAGAGCGCTGCCTGACATAGCCATTCTGCACAGAGTTCGTTTATGTTGTGCTGATATGAAACGCTGCTGTTGTACTGTGTTCAGCCGCGGTTGAAGATTGTGTTTAGAGTTTTATTTCTTTCTTTGTGGTGGGATAAGATAACAGAAGAAATAGGAGCCACTTATTCGTCAATCCTAACCTAAGCTCATCTGGAAAGGACGGAGAGGGTAAAATGAATGACTGCCTGAATGTGCCTGAGGGGACCTTTAGGATGACTTGCGATACTTCTCTTCATATGATCCCTTCGCTACGTATCCTTAAACATGTCAAGTTTAGTTTTGCCACCTCGTTCAGCTAGGACGTAAACCCAACTGTGAATCATGCCTTTAGTAGCTAAGTTAAAGAGCAAAATGGGTACTAATTACTTTAAAGACTTCTATATCATATAGTATGCTCTTAATACCACTCCCAGCAAGTAATAGCTCAAGGCTTTGCCAGAGCAAACTGAATTACTCAAACTGTAACATGGTGAGACTAGATTAGTTCTTTCTTAATTGCCGAGGATAGGGCACATGTTTGACGACTACTATTACCCGACTGGAGTAGAAAAAAAAGCAGAAGGGAGGCAGACATGTAGTACTCCTCTTTTGTCTTTTAAACCGAGAAATGGAACCTCCGAAGCCAGTTTTGTCTTATCTATCATCCTTCACCCCTGATCCGTTGGCCGCATCGATACATGATCCATCCTTTTTAGCAGCCATAAACTCAGATTCTATCGATTCAACATAACAATGCGGTGCACCATCCTAGCCATGGTCTTTGGCCTCGCCTCTACGACCTTTGGTACGACGCCCGTCTACGACGAGCCATGCGAGTGTGAAGCTGGAGGCCCCTGCTACCTAGCTGTCTACAGCCTCGGTAGCTCTATTTGTGGGAATTATGAGACTTTCGAGATTCCCGCAGCCTGCAATGGTGACCGCGATGCCCTTAGAAGCGCCTGCGCCTGCATGATCTCAGAAACCTCCCTCGAGGCGTCAGTGGTCAATACCGAAAGCTTTGGTACCTCTACTCAGTCTATTCCAAGTACTTTCGGTGCACAGATCAATATGTTGATTCCACTGCTATATCTAGCGCGAGTAGCACAAGGAGTTGCGAGGAGGGAGTAGACTCAACTGCTAGCGATAGTGGTAGTCATTCTGCCACTGGCTTATCCTCCGCCACCACCGATACCGGTATCAAGCTCGAAACTAGGACCCAATCTTCGCCTGCAACGACTAACAGTTGGTCTGCACCTGCCGGATATGGAATCAGTTCTATCAAGCTTGAGACTAAGGCTACCGATTCTGCTAAGACCGAAACCGATACCAGAGCGAATGTCTTAACTACTCTCACAGAGAGTGGCGGCTCCTACAGCTCCAAGGCGTCTTACCCCGTTGACTCATACAGTACCGAGACATTTTACACCACTGCTGTCAATATATACGCAGAATGTCCGGACAACGTTAAGGATTGCTCCAGTGGCGCTCTGAAGGTTTCTACACGGTAACCGAGTCCAGTGCCATCGCGACCGTTATTTATCCCATGACTGAGCCGAGGTCTCCGATGTCTACCAATCCGTCGTATAGCACTAAGATCTTCTATACGACGGAGCTATATATCGTTGCCAAATGCCCTCTTTCCGCCACGGACTGTTCTTATGGTTCTACCACTAGCAGCATATATCCTTTCTCTACTACTGTCTACCATCTCGGCAAGAATCGACCCTCCGAACCTGAGGGTTATAGTCTTCCGGGCAGCAGCACTGTCTATATCACCAGCACCATCTACTCTACCCGGCATCACACTGTCACCAAATATGGTACTAGTGCTCCTAGCTGCGTTTGCGACCACTTAGCTGCTGACAATACTCCTGAGACCACTCCCCTCGATACTTTCATCGCCACTGAACCTAAGAATCGTCTCACATGCTCTACAGGCCGTGTTCCCGACAAATCTAATGATCCGACCCTGGTCAAAAAGGCTGGCGCTGTGTTGGCAGGCAGTATATCCAGTAAGAAACAGCCTTCTGATGTTCTCCCTAACCAGCAGCCAAGTGGTACTGCCCGGGACGCCGTGGTTACCGCCGGTGCTCCTCGTTTCGGCGTACACGTGGCTGTCGCAGTCGCTGGTATATTTGCACCTATCATCTAAGGGCACACAAGGGCCCAATACCATGTGCCGGACTGCGAACCCAGGTGGACTGCCGAAAAGTCCTCGGCTCTCTTCTTCACATGGGGCTATCTTTGTTGAGTGAGTTATGTGATGGCGAAATTGGCTGAGCCTCCAGGCCTGTACGATGCATATTGACAATATTCACTTTGCAGTCGTTATATTGATCATTAAGGTGTATCGCTGTGGTATGGATAGACAAGGAAACTTTGTTTTATATACTTCATATGCCTCTTTGTCTTTACCATTTACAAAGTCGCGGGACTTAAACTATAATATATTAGTATTCTAAAAACCTTTAAATAGCTGCTTTTACTGTAAAAACAATATACTTATGCTCGTCTATTACCTATGTTCGCATCTTAAAGCTTGGGCTTATAGTAATCAGCAGTTAGCTTTATAGTTGAGCCAGCTATAGGTTCGTTCTAATCTAGTATAGCCTTGCCTGATACGATTTAATGTCAGTCTTTCGCTATGAAGTTCGCGTAAAAACAGCGCTGCACCATTAGCATGATATACCTCCTATTAAGAAGCTAGAGAACGGTTAATTAAATGCATACACTTGATGCTTAGACGCTGTACCTATTGTTTAGATAAGTATATTAAGAGTTTAACTACTTACTAATAAAGTAGACTAAAGGATTATATTAAAGACTCTTTATTAAGAGTTTAAGTAAATATAATAAGTAGTAATAAAATTATATTACTTAGTTATTTCTATATATTTTATACTTACTTTATAATATATAGAATACTTTTATAGCCCAAGCTGGCGTCCTCTGTTTAAAGGCCGTAAGCCTCGAATTAGCTGATTCCCCACTTCAATATCTATTTTATTCCTGCTAACAGTAAAAATGTACATAACGGGGTTTAAGAACTAGAGACCCTTTAAAAAAGAATAAGTAGCATTACTATATAATAGTTATATTTATTTAACCTAGAATTAAATTAAACTTAATATTATTTTTACTTAAAACTAAGTAAAATCAATAAGCTGACTTTTATATATAAAGCAATAGGTATTTATAATACTGCCTATAAATAGGAGGTCTTCATTAACTGGTTAGAATTCTGTTAGTCTGCTTCCAGTGTATGATCATAAAATCTAGGTTATAGCGCAACCTTTAGCTTCTGCTAACACTAGTAAAGAAAGGACTTCAGGAAGCGGGTATATAAATAATTCTTAGCCACTTACCATAACCCACGAAGGTTGAAAAATTCAGCAGAGACTTGAATAAACTGACCAGTGCCCTGATATTTCAACCCAGCTCAGTGCAAGAACTTGACTTGGTCCGAGGATACGTTATCAAACTGGACGGGTAGACTTAAGAATGTTAGAGAAGGACAAATGTTGACAATAATCGCTAAATCTTGTATTGAGAATCGCAGGCAGGGCTCGCAGAAGTCTATATCTTGCCGAATATCCACTATGACTGATCGTAGCTTTGAGCTGTGAATCTTGAGGTGGCCTAGGATCCTTGACCGTAAGTCGTTTAAAGAAACCTCGAGTTTTAATAGTGCTAGTGACCTGCTGTTCTAATATCCTTCTGCCAGTTGTAGCAAATTGCCCAGGCAAACAGTAAATTCTTCTAGGTAATAACTTTTATCTAAGGAAAATAATAAAGAAAGAACGGTTCTTCTCAATAACCGGCCGGAGAGACGGAGCACTTTTAAGATTTCAAGCTGATTGCTTGATAACAACCTCTCTATGAAAGTATCGGTACCTGAGCAGAACCTCATATCAAGCCACTGTAACCTCCATAGGGGGAGAGGCCCTAATGTGCAATGTTCAAGGCGGAGCTCACTCAAACAATCAAAAGAGGTCGCCTCTAGCAGGCCAAATTGATGGTTGGATGAGCACTTAGGAAGAGATAAATGGAGACGTGATATCTGCTTGCAGTTTGATGGATGCCAACAAAGCCAATGAAGTTCAGCGGGCGTTATGTGCCCTGCATAGACTATGGAATTGAGATTGAGAAAGTATTTATCATAAGGAACCCAGGAGGAGGTAGTCGAGAACCCCGTAATTCCTTCCGGGCATAAGCTCGCACCTGATAGTACAATATTTAAAAGTTGCGAATGTCCCTTGGTCCAGCTTCTCGATCCATCGTTCTCAAGCGAGATCGACTTTACGAACCTGCAGAGACTTGGAATACGCACAAGTGTCCTTAGTAGTAGCAGTGTCCGAGATCTCAAGTTACCGCCGTCAAATTTAAGGTCAAGGACACGGTAAAGCATCGGTTTAGCTATCTTGCAAAGCGACCTGCTGCGTAGTTCCTCGAGTGGCAGATCTTCTAGCAGGATCCAATAGAGATATGGAGGTAGCGTATCCATAGCCTGTACATTAGTCGCTTATGCCAGTAGATGGGAAATAATTTGTCGCCTATAAATGTAAGCATAATATCGCGCTAGCAGGGCAACTTATCTAATTACACCCAGGTTCTCCTGCTATTTGATATTTATTAATAATTCTTATTATTACTTCTTAGGGGTAAAGCTATAGGGTTATTATATAAATAAATTATTTTAACCTCTACTAAATTTAGTCTACTGGGTTAGTTCTATAAAACTCCCTGCGTTGTCTAAGCATTTATTTAAATACACTCTCTGGAGAGGAAAATAGTTAAAATAGTACCCTCTCCTGCGATCAGAGTGCTTCCATATAGCCGCAGCAAATACCCGAGAAAATGAATAACTACCTTTAAATGCATGCCATGGGCGAGAAGTGATGAAGATAATGAAGCCTCTTTCTCTAAATGACTGCAAGGTGGTCGTATTCGAATCACTTCCGCTGGCTAACTGCTGAGGCTACTGGAAGCTAAAAATAAATAGTTGTTATGCTTTAGTATTAGTGTTAGCTGCACACATTCTTATTTTTAGATATAGTAGGAGCCATGGTGTTAATAGCAACCATGCGTCAATCGCCATGTTTCGGATGCAAATTAGGTCACATTTATATGCTTTATGGCATCTCTCGCTCTGTTTGCGCAACTGTGACTTAAATGCCCAAATTTAGGCTGCTATAATATCCCTTGGCCATCTAATTCTTATTTAGGAGCAAGTTGCAGTAACCTAATCGTGACTTTAATCTTATTTGCATCAACATGGGCCGTAGAAGAATCGAAATTAAGAAAATATCTAGTGAAAGCGCCAGAAGGACTACCTTCAATAAGAGAAAGCAGGGACTTTTTAAAAAGGCATATGAGCTGTCTGTCCTCACAGGCTGTGACCTAACTGTCACTGTCACAAACGAACAGGGCGTTACATCCGTTTTCGACGCGGCAGACTTATCATCGTTTACGAGTACAGCTAAGGCGCCGTTGAGCCAGGACCCCGCTGTACCAGCAGAAGCATCGATTCCGACGGCTATGATGCTGCCAGAAGCCAGCTTGTCACCACCTATAGAGTTGGAGCTCAGCGTAGCGAGCAAGCCTGATACATCGGTCTTTCAATCAGTAGAGACACCCTTGTGGGATTTCAACGGCAGTACGGAATTAATAACCGCGACAGACTTTACAGATATGCAAACTTGGGACGGAACATTGGTCAATCACTGCATCTATGGGGATTCGCTGCCGAGCATGCTCGTGCCACCACCAGCATTTGATTCGAATTTTAGCGCCCCCTATGGATCATCATTATATCCATCCTTCCCTTATTTTACGAATGAGTTTGGTTGGCTCACAGAATCGCCGTTACAGATGCCCCTCTTGTTCTGACGAAAAGTGAAAAATAAAGGGATCTTGATAGGCCTTACAAAGTATAGTAATCGACTGCTATTATAAAACGACTGAAATAACACATAAGAATATAGAAATAAGGGGTATATAAGATTAGATTAGCTGCTGCCATTGGTCAGACATGGTTATGCGACCTTTAGGTATCTGAATATACAGTATCTTATGCTATAGCCGGGTACAGGCGCAGTAATACTAATACTTCATCTACGGCTTTCATTGAACTATGTCATGAGAAATAGCCCCTTTACCTACAGATTGAGGTTTTTTTATGTCCAAGAGTTATTTTCCTACCTATGTATAATATCCGATTAGATGTGGTGCGCAGTGGCTGGCTAGAGCCCAATTAAACACAACAATAGACTGGGCTGATTGTTGCCACCATTATCAAGCAGAAGGGTTGATCGAACGAACGCGGCACAGATACGCGGAACTATTGCAGCATGGACTTCGGTGCTATCTGCAGAAATAGCAAACGGACCGCTGTTGCAGCCCCACATGTCTTTGCCATCGGGTTTGCTGAACCTGTGATCACTTCCTTCGCAAAGAAGCTCATTGACTGAGACTCTGCAATTAACGCGACCGGCACTTGTTTGTGTGTTGATAGTGAGGTCTTGCGCTGCGTATCGCTTCCACACCTCGTTCACATAAGTGTCCCAGTACTTGTTGAAGACCTTGGGGTTAAGGTCATGTTCGTGTCCGGGGGAAATGACACGGATAGGTTTCCCATCATCACTCGTGATGCAGAGTGAAGTCCAATCGCGCTTATCTGGCTCTTTCTGTTTAGCCAGGTCATCACAAATTTTAATAACAGCATCAGCTACTAGGCCCGCAGTGGTTTAGGTGCTACCGTCTTTTTCAGTAAGCATCATCCCAAGGACTATACCAACAAAATCAACATAGCTAATATAAGCATACAACTAATCATCTATATAGCTCAGTTCGACAAAGCCTCAATTCACGTCCGCATTTGGATCATGAAGATTGGTAACCGAAGGTTGAATCACGCTTTCGCCCTCACCCATGTTCACAATAAAGAAACGCAGGTCACTGTCTGCAAGGTAGATGCGACCTGAACGAATAAAGGAAGGAAGTGGGATCAAGAGGCTGACTTTGAGGACCTAGAAATAAAGTAATGTCTTCCGTAATCTTGCTCGGTACGCGAGGTTCTTTAGATTTGGGATAGATAGGCTTACCGTCTGGGGAGAGAAAGAAGACCTTTCCAGTAGCGTCTAATCTAGATATATAGGATCTGATAGTATGTTCGCTATCAAAGTTATTAACCAATTTCAACATCAAAGAGGGAGAGCTAGGAGCGCCATCTTTCAGGACCTGAGTTCTGATATTGGTTGACCTCCTGACAAGTAAATCGTTTGGTGTAATCTCAACCTTGTTAAGACTAGCGGGGTCTACTTTAAGAAAGCCTTCAGACGTCGTATCGTGGTCACTCGACCGCTGCATAACGCGGACCGCTGTAGTTAGAGATATTACGTATATCAAGATGGCTATAATAGTAGCAGGATATATAATTATAAAGTCTTAATAGATGAATTTACCTTGGATTTAATTTAATAAATAAGGCTATGGAGATATATATACTTAATTAAAAGTCTATATAGTCTTTAAATAATTATTAAAAAAGAAAAACTTAATAATTAAAAAATATATACTGCTTTATACTCTTAACCCTTTTATTCTTAAATTAATCTTATATCTTATATACCTTTATATTAAGTATAAGGGGCTACCTTGGGAGTCAGTCACCAGACCATCTAGCTTTTCAGCCAAAAGCAAGATCTTAGGCAATTGTGTAGGTGACGCGTATGTTGCCTGTATGTGTTTATTGGTGTCCGTTACCTTTGTGGCCTGGGTGCTGAAGCCTCTTTTAAAACCCGAACTTTACCGCAACATGTAGACACTCTTTGCTCTTGTAGCCTTTTAAAACCATGATAATTCGAATTTGCATAATGGGGTAAAGTGCTTAATGACAGCTCTGCCCTTGCACCGGTAAATATCAAGCAGAGTACGAATATTCATAGGCTTCTTTTTCCAAGCCCTCTTCTCATTGGCGTGTCTCACAGGTAGAAGCCTCTACCTGAGCACAACCAATGTCTTTATAGCATTGCTAGCAGATAACAAACAACCATACAAAGCAGCACATTTTATAATATAACTCGATTTCTCGTAACGGGGCCTAGTGAAATCGTATTGTGTCAGATTCCATTGTACTCCGTGTGTGAGGCGCGTGATGTGAGCTATCGCATTGTACTTCTCTGCAGGCTACTACGATATACTGCGGGCACAGTATAATACTGGTAGGAGGTAAACATATCAATTCTAGACGAAACTTACTCAAGAATTAAACCACAGTAAGAATATAGGAGCCGAGATGTGACCTTCGGCGCCTACGAGCATGCGACCGATCATCCCGGGTTACCATGCTAAGCCTCATTTACCCCACTACAATATCAAAGAAAACCCAAGGGACTGGCTTCTGCGTGATGGACTCGTTGCCCCCTACAAAATGGACCTACGATGACCCAATTTCTACAGTGAGAGGGCTGAAATTGGCACCAATGAGGTCATACACCTCCTTGCCCAGGGATAACTTTCGTAATAGTCTGTCCAGCGCCAGTAAATATTCGCGCACGGCTTTGCGTCTGACATCACAAGGAAAGAGACACTCCAACCAAGGCCAGGCCTCAAACCAACGTTAATTCAAGCTTCAAGTCTAAACTTCATGGAATGAGTACCGCACATACCAATGATATCCCAAAGTGCGATACACCAACGGAGGAGGAGAAGCCCAAGCCAGCAGATTCTGAATAGAGTAGCGAGGCTCCAGAAGGTACTAAGGAACCACTGGCGGAGTTACAGAGACATCTCGAACGGGCACATTTTGCTTATGGGCGTAGAGAAATTACAGCGACTCTATCACTGAACAACTGGGACTGCGCTGAGGCAGCACACTTTCAAGAGAACCAAGTTACTCAACTTAGTTAAGAAAATTCTGTAGTGAGCTGGTAGTGGCGTTCCTTCTCAAGACGACAAGAGCACCATGGACCTTCCTCTCCATAGATATCATGCATTCTATCCCACCTCAGACATGCAATGACCGCCTTCGTGCTCCATCTAGATGAATCTTGATAAAGAGACACTTCTTGTAACTCCTCATCTAGAAAACTATATACTGCTTGGTATGTATAGTCTGCTTTGCGCAGAAACTTGAGGATCTCTGTCGGTGCAAGTACCTTTCTTTCTCTAAAGTCAACCTCGTTCCCTTGACTGTTTAGTACTCTGGGTCTGTTCCAGAGCCATGCATGACAAAGAAGTGAGACCAGAAGTAGGCGCCTAGCGTGTGACCGTTGTGGTTCTTCTTCTTCTTCTTCTGGTGCTTTAGGTCTTCGTGAATGAAAGAGACTGATGATAAACAGAGACGCTCTCTTTATGTGCTGTCCAAAGGGTTTCTTGTTAATCACATCTAGTGAGAATGAAGCGTCCTTTCGTAGGAAGATTGTAGGGGCATCAACCCATTGAAAGTATTTTAGGGTCTCTAATCGATCGAGTTCGTCTTTAGCCATATCCCTCATTTCTTCTGGTGGTAAATAGATAGGCGAGCATAACATTTTATTATACATATTATCGATAAGTAAGGGGCTATAAAGAAAAAATAGAATAGTTTATAGATTAAACAATTCTAATCAAATGTAAAATGTAACTAGTCTAAGTATCTATGGCCCTTTATAATTTAGAAACCAGGTTCAGAAATGCACAGAGATTAAAGCAAGTCACTGATACAGAGACGTAACGAGGATCGAAACCAAGGCGATCAACATGCACCCAATTTGAACAATTAGTTAGTTAACTATTCTCCACTGGAAATGAATGACATTTAAATAAATGGATCCAATGTGGGGGCACATTTGTTTACTGATTCTCATTGCAGGAAAGGTCCACCGGTTTCACAAGGCTATGGCATCAGGGGAGCCTGAGGCATCACATACTAGAGAAACGCTGACACTCGAGAGGAAGATACATCGCAGTATGTAAGTCAAAACGATATCAGCGTTTCCTACTTTCTCCTTGCCCATTCAAGCTCTCAGCCATAAGTCTCAACTGATAACTGTCATCAGACTGGTAATCCTAGATTAAGCTCAGGTAGCTCAATGAGACTCCATTCACACGTGTCATCAGACGATCGAACAAGTCTTCCTCGTGTTTTGCAATATTGCTAGAAATACTTTCACTGCCAACAGTCAAAGAGCTACTTCCAGATTTATCAAGATGAGTCATGCTATTCCCACACAACTAGCATGACTCATCAAGATAGAGGGCTCTGAGCATGTTTCAATCTAAAGAAATTCTTACTCAACACATTTTGCACAGAGGCCATGATATTGTGGACCCTGCCTCCAGACGAGAAATATCCACATACATTACGAGCGAGCAAGATCAATCTGGCCTCAAAGCGGTATGTTCGAATTATGTCTCCAAAACGTATCGCTGGGCTGATCAATTGTAGGTCTGTCGTAACATGACATCAAGAATCTGAACCCAAAATTGTTGGTCTTTCACTGCGATCGTACGTACTGCAACCCACAGCTTGTCCTCATATCTATACTAATTGAACTAGCGAAGTGATTGCGGCTCGCGACATGACCCGGGATCAGATCACGTATTCTTCCTACAACGCCAGGTACGAAGCCGCTGGATCACTCTCTGACGAGTTTTAGACATGCTAGCCTGCCTTCAACAGCCCTACTCGGTTCTATAGTAAAACCAGAGAACGACCGCCTTGCATTTCTGTAACATATTGTCCGGATCGTAGCCGGAACGCTATCTCTTTCTATCATGGACATTTCGGCTATCAAGGTTGAGACACGCATAGCGGCTGTCTATAGTTTAACGCGAACTATTGTAGTAGCCAAAGTGGAAGAAGGAAAGAGGATTATGGACTTCAGTACTCTAACATCCTGTCGTTGAGGGATGGATTCAGGAGAAGGTCTTGCACGCATTCGTGCACTAGACTATAGACATGTGCCCTGATATAAGCGACCCTAGGCAACACGCACTGGCGTCTATTTTCAAAGCGACAGTGTTCAAGGCTCCTCAAGTGCTGAGGCATCTGTCCGAACGGTGTGGTTGGCAAGGCCTGTTTGCGTGTAATCAGATAAGCGAGCTAGACCTGACATTTCTGGGAAACGCCGTTGCCGAAGGTGACACGTTGGTATTGTGTATTCGTATGTAACCCAATTGACGTCCTTCTCCTGCTTGCAAACTAGATAACCACTTCCTTGGCAGGCTTCATCACAGAGTTGTTGGGTGGGAAAGTAGAGTTTCCGTCGGCGCGGAACTGATAGTCTCGCTTACCCCAAGGCGAGGAAGGGTTCGTGGCCGACATGAAATCACGGCTCAATACCATTGGGGGTTACAATAAACACCGTGGACTCGCATTCACCGTCACATCCTCCCTCGGTGTCGACCCTTGGCCGAATCGACCGGAAATCGCATGGCCTATGAGGCCGCTGAGAAGTGGGGTCTTCCTTCGGAAGTGTTCACTCTATATGAGCGTATCTGTACGAGTGAAGCTCTAGATCCTTTGCGCGCGGAAGAGCAGCAAGCCCAAGAACACTTACCGTCTCAACTCTCTGCGTCATACAATGCCATCTTGGCCCAGATCAGGACTGAATCTGGCTCGCAGTCGGATATAGACCATTGCGTGACGGCATCCATCACGTCTGACATGTCATGGGGATCTTTTCCGAATAGCTTACATGCATTCGAAGGCCCCGGAGTGTTCATCACCCCTCTTTTAAAGCTCTAAAAGACTTACCGCGCTTTCTTTATTCCTCACCATTCGCTGTGCGTAAGGGTATGCGTTAATCACCCCGCATGCATCAAATATTAAATTTGTTGTCTTCATTAATCGGCAACTGCCATATTTCACACTAGGTGGGACCTATTTATTAGTTATGGGCGTTATACTCGAAAACCAATGACGTTCTAAGCCTGCACCAGTGGAGTTCCTAGGACTAAATTCCCGTTATTGGGGCATTTTATATTATTGATACCTTTCTGTTACGAGGGCATAACTGTGAAGTGGACTGCGCCAGTTCGATAGGGCGCAAAGTGCCAGTTAATATGAGAGCTACGGACTGCATTATTGAGAGTATGGTGGCAACGGTTAGCTACGCTGGTATGTTCTCGTCTCTGGGATAGGAGTAAAAAAAGCTATAGCTGTCACTAAACGTTCATCGCCAGGGATTTGCCGTCAACGAGGCCTACTATTTATCATGATTCAAGAGGGCTCTAGGCTCGGTAAGATATACGAGCTACATAAGCCTTGGCCTCTTTAGAATTCGTGGTGTGACTCATCTACGAGTATAATGAAAGTAAACATGGCAGCTATTTGTAAAGTCTGATGAGTCTTGTGCTGTATTGAAATGACTTTTTTGATGAACAGGGGGTCATATATGCCTTTATAGTGTTCAGCTGAGTGATCGAACTTGATATCGGGGTCTGATTCGTGTTGAAGTTGTACGAGCCGAAGGTGAGGCTGAGATTTCAAAGGGAATACTGTGCCATAGGCTTTCAGCTTCAGTCACTTCGCTTAAGTCACCGGACGCCCATAAACTCAGGAGCTTGCGATCTTTTTAATTACACCCCATAACTAAACACTACAATCATCAATACTACTAATACAATCGGCCAAGAATGATAGCTGACTGGTCACTCCCACCACCTCAAGCCTTTCAGTACTGCCATCCCTTGGAACTACCCCCAGGACACCCAGGCGTCCCATACACACCGCCAACAATCCAAAGAATCATATCAACAAACGCCCAGACTCCGACTCCCCCGAGGGTGAAGAGTTTGAACACGGCGAGAGGCCAGTGATGGGCGTAGAACTGGTCGGCACCGATCCATCCAAAGAGGAGGGAGAGAATCATGGCGGTGCGTTCTTGGCGGTAGCATTTCTCTGTAAGGGGACGTTCGCCAAAACCGCCCCAGCTTCGTGCTTTGACGGAGGGATGTTGTTCTGGTGGTGTTGGTTAGTGACGATGAAAAGAAGTCAGAAAGGTAGAGACAAAGACAGGGTGGAGGCAGACAAACCATCGTGAAAGTAAAGGAGAGCACTTCCGATTGATATGATGAAGATATAGCCCAACATGATAGTCTTCCACTTGCGAATTATGAAGTAGATGCTGTTGGTTAGCCCGCGGCCGAGCTTATCGGCGATGGTAACTTTTGCATCCATGGGTAAATCTGTGAATTATTATGCTTGAGCAGAGACGAGGATGATGTGAGATTTATGAAAAAAGAAAGAGGCATATTAAGCAGTCTCCGAACCTGAACGAAGATAGATTGATGTAACGGGTCATCATCTTGTTTGTTGGCAGGAATGACAAGTCTTGGCCTTGGTACGTCAACCCTTGCTGTTTGTTTGATAGGCCATGTTTTTTATGTTAAATGAACCTCCGAGATTCAGTTCAGTCAAACAGAGAATACAGATTGGATTACAGTAAGACCAAACCATGAAGGTGGCGTTACACTTAAACGGTTGGATGATAGATAAATACTAAATTAGATATTATAGTTATATTAATAAGATGCTGATGATTACATTATCATTAGTCATGTAATCCGCGTTTCTATTCTGCTGAATGTTAAAAGACTTTTCAGAGCTGTTGACAGGGGCCCGGCACGCTATAGGTTCTTCTAGTTCTATCAACAGATTGGGTCATAACACTACCTGTTTAACTACTATAGCATTATTTATATATTAAGGCCATTAAGAAGCTACGCACGTATTCCGGGGCATAAAATGGTATAACTTGGCCCTAAGCTTACTTATAGATAAGATGATCACGTCTGACACATAAAGAGAACTCTAAATACGTTTCCCAAGGGATGACTCTTGTCGTACAGTTCTCCTATTGCTTGGCCTGTATATGATAGTAAAAAAGGTTATTCTTAAGATTTTGATATAAGCTTTCAAAAACTAAATAAATTACCTATGGGTGACGGCGGCCTATAAGGTTAAGCTTTAGGCTGCAAATACAGATAATGAATGACAACACGATATTTTTTTTTCCCTGATATAAGCTTTTAC